>JAKCPB010001076.1:0-78379 GCA_021442155.1 Cymbidium sinense
TTTAAAGGGAGTATCCTCCACAAATATTTTTCTAGCACTTCCATAGTCCTTATCCCTAAAATAGAAAACCTTGAACTTTAGAGTCACTTTAGGCCAATTAGCCTTTGTACCTTTTTTAATAAGCTCATCTCAAAGATCATGGCCAAAAGACTTAGCAGTCTGCTCCCTAAAATCATCTCTCCCAACCAAACTGGCTTTGTTAAAGGTTGATCTATCTCAGATAATGTTCTATTAGCCCAAGAAGTTGTTCATGATTTAAATGCTAAGGTTCGGTGTGGTAACCTAATTTTAAGTCGGACATTTCCAAAGCTTACGGTAACATTGGTTGGACTTTTCTTAATAAAATTTTAACTCTTTTTGGATTCTCCAATCAGTTTATTACACTAATTAAGAATGATATTGAGAAATCTTGGTTTTTTTTACTCATTAATGGAGAGGTCCATGGCTTCTTCTCTTCCTCCCATGGGATAAGGCAAGGGGATCCACTCTCTCCAGCCATTTTCATTATTGTTGTGGAATATCTCTCTAGAAGCCTTGAGCAGATGTTTTGTAAAATGCCTAACATGTTATACAAAACTATGGATTTTCCATTTCCTCGCTTTTCGATGATTTTATTATATTCTATAATGGATCTACCCTCTATATTAAACCGTTATGTAAATTTCTTACTTTATTTAGCAGAGAAAGTGGCTTGAAGATTAACCCTGACAAAAGTTCTTTTATTTCTAGTCCATCGATTTCATCACCTAGAATCAATGCTATTAAGAACATTATGGGCTTTGCTCATCAAATTCTGCCTATTAAGTACCCTGGGTACTTTTATATCAGGAACTAAAAAAGATCCTCCCTATTTGATGATATTATTTAGAAAATATATAAGAAATTTTCTCTTGGGAGTTCCATTTCTTTCCTTTGGTGCTATACTTATCCCAATCAAAAGTATTCTTTGCTCTTTGTCTCTATCTACTCCACTATTGTGCCTATCACTTATTAAAAGATTAACAGACTTATTAACAAATTTTTTTGAGGATCTACCTCGTCTTCCAAAAAAAATACATTGGCCTAGCTGGCACAACTGTTAGGGATCTACCTCATCTTTCAAGGATGTTTGTCTTACTTTCAGACTTAAAACTCAAGAATCATTAGTTTTCACTAAAATCTGGAGTATTTCTATCCCTTCCTCTTTCTCGCTTTGCGTATTCTAAAGCACTACATTCCTATTGATGCCATCCTCCTTAACAAAGGTTTCCATCTTCCCTCCAAATGCCAATGTTCTTTTCACAATGAAACTATAGATCTTGTCTTCATGAATGGCCCTATAGCTACTAAGGTTTGGAGCTAGTATGATAGTATGTTAAACACACTCCTCTTTGATGGATCCCTCTCTATCATGCAGCTTCTTCAAACTTTTCTTTCTTATACCTCAAGGCCATGTCAAAGGTGTGTTAGCTACTACTACGGTATATGGGATACCACGATGCTTAGCATCATTTCTATCCCTATGAACTATCACCGTATTATTGCTAGAGCCAAATGTAAAATTACATCTCTTTTTAAAGTTGATCTCATTACTCCCTCTAGTTTCAAAGTGTTTAAACATTTGGCCCTAAACCTTGGGATTATTCTCCGCTCTTCTGAGTTTGAGCATACTCATAAATTTATATATTGGATAAAGCCTAATTATCATGTCACTAAGGTCAGCACTGATGGATCAGCTTCTAATGGCTTTTATGGTTGTGGGGGAATTTTAAGAGATTAGATCTCTGCTTTTATTGTTCCTTTAAGACCCTGTTTTGTTCTTTTTGCTATGCTTTATGGTCTTCACTATGGATTACTGTCTGCATTCAGAAAGGATTCCAGAAAATTTAGTTTGAAATTGATGCTCTCCTCCTCTTGGAATTATTAAAGTCGGGAGCTCATGGCAATGTTAAAGTTTTCAATTTACTTAACCGTATGAGGGGGCTTCTTACCACCCTTGATTATCATATTTCTCATACCTATCATGAAGGTAATTCCTATGTTGATTTCCTTGCTAATTGGGGTGCAAAGTCCTCTTCTGTGAATTTATTCTCCAATGATAATATTTCTTCCTTCTTACGAGGGCTTGTGAATTTAGATAAAACAGGTTTACCCTATGTTAGAAATATTTAATTTAATTTTATTACCTGGTTGGTTTAACCTTTTGGTTGGGTGGGGGCTAGCCTCCCATCTTAGGCCTATTTTTTGCTCTTGTCCCCTCTCTTGTCCGACTGGCATTTGGGTGCTGCTGACTAGTCCCAATTGGCTTATTTTACTATTCTATTTGGGTTATGTTGCTCTTACTATTTCATTTTTTGTTTTTTGTGCTCTATTTATGTATCTCCCTTCAGCCCTTTTCTATTTATATTCCAATGGTGGATCTTGTTGTAGCTCCATCTGTTGGATAGCTATTTCTTGTCCTAATATATGGGTTAAAATGATCTACTGTTTGGCTTTAGTGCTCTTCCTTAAATGCCTAGGATTGTATCCACCCACCTTTTCTAATTGTACCCACTGGAGATATCTCCTCTTTCTTTTGTGGTCTGCTTGATGTTTTGACATTCCCTATATTAATTTCTGTTGGGCTCACTTTTTGGTTTCCGGTCTCTTGTCCATTGGGAAGTTATGGTGGCTAGTTTGTTGATTGGTTTATGCGGTTGGCTGCTGTTTGTTCAACTATGTTATCTGCTTTTAAGATTCCCTATTGTGAAAGATTTATGCCTGGATTGAGGGTTTGTTTCAACTAGTTTTTTACCATATTATTATGGCTTTGCTATATGGATGTTTTCACTACTGTATGTCGTGTCATTGGAACCGTATATACGTTGAAATCATGCAAGCATGCTAACTTGGATGCTCTCATTTATCCTTCGAACTGTTTGATTTATATCTCTATGGAATGACCCCATTTGGGTTGTTGTGGTCGGCATTCGATATCTCATTGGCATTATTTGGGCTTTCTGTTGATAAAGGAATGATGTCTTCCCTTTACCTTTTGTATCAGGTGGCTTTCTCACCCATGTGTATGTGCACGGCTTTATACTATCGCTTCTTTCTGCCACACGACTCTCATCAAATGGATGGGTTGTTTCCCAGCTTTGTAGGCTATTATGGATGGTTGATTTCACCAATTCTTAGTACACTGTTGTATCCCTTCCTTTGGATTTGGATGCACATGGTTGCGGCTACCCCAAGTTGGTGTGATCTTGTTAGAGCATGTTTCGACAACTCTCTTTCTCTCTCTCAATTTTTCTGTTTCTACCTTCGTTTTATCTCATATCACTTTAACGGTGCTAACCTTCTTTCTAGATGTCTAGTGTTCATCTCTTGCAGATTATTTCTTTCTGGAGGTATAAACTTCTTAACCTCAACATTCACTGTTGTGGGCTAGCTTTGCTGTTTACTCATGTGTATCTTTTGCTTTCTTTGGTATTTTTTTTTCTTTTATTATGTGGGTTGTACTTAGTCAGGGGATTTACTCTCTAGGGTGATTGTGGCTCTTTGAGCGGTAGCTTCTAAGTTTATCCCCTCTTTAGGTTATATATATATATATATATGTTATATATATATATATATCTATATATATATATATATATATATATATATATATATATATATATATATAATATATATATAGAAAAATTTAGGGTTTCATATACAATGCCATCCCTCAATTTTTTTTTATTCTCACAATGAACCTTTCTCCCCACTCATTCTATATCATCTAAGGTTGTGGGACTTAAAGATGACTTGCAACAAAGAATTATGATTACAGTAAAGAGCCATCATACGGTCCTCCTCAGGCCATCAATGGCAAGCATGGCTTTTAGTTCTTTTCTATATATGTAAATGAGAAAAAATAGTTAATGCGATATATGAATGAATAAAAATAATAAAATTATTGTTACATTAAATTCGTTTTATATTCATTTTAAAGAAGTTTTATAAGATTATGAGCTACTCAAATTTGAGTTAATTTGACTTTTGCTTTTGATGGAATCATCGATCTAAGTAAAATAAAGTTTTAAATGATTATGAGAAAAATTTTGTTCGATATAATATTTTATATAAACTAAGAATAAATAATAAATATAATGTATAGATTATAGCAAAAAATTAAATAAATTAAAAGTAAAATAGCTTTTAAAATTGATACCTCATCTTATAATATTTAGAAAGTTGAAAATTACTTTTAGCTATATTTTGAAGAATCTACTTGTGAAAATATTATATTTTATAATTTGATTTAATAAAATACGATGATTGGTAGAGATTCTTACAACTTCATTATTGTATTTTAATATCACTGCGACAACCCTAAACTATATCACATTTGAAAGACATGAATACTAATCTTCATTGTATTTGAAGAAGTATTGATGGTTATGAGTAGCCTTTCAATGAGATGAAGATATAAAAAAAATTATTGATCTTTACCTTAATATCAAAAGCGATCAAGAATTTTTTAGTGGAATGTTAAGGGATTTTGGATTGCTATAATGATAGAATTATTAGCTTAGTTAATTTAGAAAAAGTAAATTTGAGGCAAACATAAATCAAAAGCACCAAGCTAACAAAGATCAATATTTCACTCAAAATAATTTATTTAATAAATTAAAATTATTGATATGGCTCTCAAAATACCACTAGTCAAAGCACAAATCTTGATGTGGCGATATGATTTTGAGTCAAAACATCGAGATCAAGACTTAAAATATCATCGGAATCTTTGGACATCAATTAAATCCCAAAACAGCTCTCAAATGGAGAGTGTTTATCAAATCGAAGGCCTCGACGAAATGGATCTAATGAGCCTAAGATCTCATAATTGACTTCATTTGGGCATCCAAATGCTCAAAATACATCAAATGATCAAGGAATCATCCCGTCCGATCGAGGGAGTGGTATGCTTACATGAATTTACAAGAATGCCCTCCTCCCATCTATAACAGCCTTCATTCCTCACAGGAGGGCCAAGTGAAGAAGAAGTGAGTCAAGCAAGTGAAGAGGAGTCAGAAGAAGAGGAGTCAAGCAAGAAGAAGAGGAGTCAAGCAAGAAGAAGAGGAGTCCAAGCAAGGAAGAAGAGGAAGAGTCCAAGCAGGAAGAAGAGGAAGAGTCCAAGCAAGAAGAAACCCAAGAAGAAGGAAGAAGAGTCCGAAGAGGGAAGAGAAAGCCCAAGAGGAGGAAGAGAGCTCAAGCTTGAAGATCCTCCAAGCAAGATCGACCAGATCAGACCGCCGGCCATCAACCACCACCGCCATCATCCACTAATTGTACTGCATTCCACCGGTTACCCAAAGATCTCCACCATCAAGAATTATAACCGATCATTATACACGTATTCCTCTCTCATATGCAATCAGAATCTATCGAAGACTTTGTACTCAAAAGGATACATAGTGGAAGCTTTTATGGCTACTGGTTTTTTCCCCTCTTTCGAGGTTTTCCACGTTAAAATTTTGGAGTGTCTCTGTTCGCTTTTAATTACTGTCTTGACTAATCACAAGGCTATAACTTTCACTCTACCGCGATCGGTTTTCCAAAGACGCAATGCTTGGTGCCGTCATGGAAGAACCTTCAACACAATTTGTGGAACCCACGTATGGCCAATACAACGCCATAATGGAGCCTCCCGCCCAACTCCCCACTCAAACCCATCCCAACCAAGGACAACCTTCATCACTCGATAGGATCATGTTGAAGGAATCGAATCTCTTTGGAAGATCGTGTCCGTCGAATGGAGGAGTCTCAAAATAAGATGATCCATTTTGCAAGGACTACACACGCTACTAAAAACATATCTCCCCAAGATCGCTGCCTGAGGAGGTCAAAACGCTAATCCTCCCGACACCGAGTTCCTCCGCATGGAGACCGAACGCCGATCTCCTCGACATCTAGTTCCACTCATCCATCGCGTACCAACCGGCATTAATCCACGACGTTGTTGATAGCTTCACACATGCTCATCTTGTTAATCCCGCCACATTCACGCAAGTACGAATTTTAATACAAGATGAATTTCACCTTCAAGATAGAAATCATCTTCACCCACACCGCTATGGAGTCCTCACCTTTACCGAAGCCATTCTTCAACATCCAATTCCCGTAGGTTTCAAGCTTCAGCATTGATTCCTATGATGGGGCAACTGACCCACACGAACACATCGACCATTTGGACTATCATGCATATCCAACGAAGCTCGACACATTGTCGTCTTTCCTGCTACCCTCAAAGGGCAAGCGCACTTGGTTCTACTCTTCCAAGGGGATCCATCCATACCTTTAACTAACTCGCTGTGTTCTGTGGAACAGCTCATTGCAAATCGGAGAATCATTAAAGATTCCTCCCATCTTTCAGATTCACGTAACCAGGGTGAATCACTCAAAGAATACTTCCAGGTTCTCCTGCTCGCCAAATACCGCACTCAACTATTAAGAGGAGTTTTCCTTGAGGACTCCCCGTGGCCTTTCTATTCACATTAAGGGACACGGTCCGCATACCGACTTAGTTCATCGTGTGTAGCACAAATCACCGATGAAGCTATTAATGCCCATCGCAAACAATTTGAACAATATGTGGAAACGCAAAAGCACCCTGTGAAATGCGACAACAGCCCATCAAAAGAAGTTACAAGTGTAGTGTGATCTCCTCCACCACCCATATCAACAACGGAACTCGACCTAAAAAGACATACACACCGAACACATCTCGTTAACCTCCGATGGCTATTCGTGAATGAAGAAAATATCAAGTGGCGATCCATTGAAACCAATTCGTGAAATCGAGCAATATTGTCATTTCATCGAAGCCGCGGACATACTATCAAGCATGCATACAACTCAAGGAAGAAATCGAGAGACTCATTCAACAAGGATATCTACGTTTGTGAAGAATCAACAAAAACAAACACACCTCCGCTTGGGGCAACCAGACAATCATCAAAACAACCAAATAATCATCAAATAATTGGAGAAATTGAAACAATCGCAGAGGACCGATACTACCTAATCAAGTTCTCGCATCGCCTCCAAAGAACCGTAGTTGAAGAAGTCTCGTATTGATCATTCCATCACTTTCAATGACTGACTTAAGGAGTCCATATCCTCATCAAGATCCACTTGTCATCGCCGTGGACGCGGATCCTTATAACGCTAAAAGAATTTTGATCGATAATGGAGTTCATCGATGTCTTATTTTACTCAACTTTTCTTAACATGGGCAAAAGCAAACACCGCCGACCACTATATGGGTTTGATAATCACCCAAGACGCGCGTAAGGGACAATCACTCTTCCCGTACCCTCTGAGAATTCCCTCGACAAGTGACTCATTTAATACAATTCATGGTGGTCAAGATTCGATATAATGCTCTTCTGAGGCCCCTCCAATCAATTTTCTGCTATCACTTCGGCCTCATCTCAAGATAAAATTTCCTACCCCTGGAGTTGGGGGTGGTTTGTGGAAATCAACAGTACCAATCATGTTATCTCGACAAGCTCAACCGCCCTTCCATCACCTTCAGCATCAAAGATTTTAACTTTCGAGATGAAAGAGTACCTCAAAAAGCTTCCTCAGAAGATTTTTACTCTATTAGCATTATAGATGACCAACCATTATGAACAGTGCAAGTGGGATCTTTACTCTCAGAAGAACAAAGGGAAAAGTATATAAATTTCTTGCCGAATCAAGACATATTTGCTTGGAGTCGATATCGGTCGATGTAATCACGCACTCCCTCAAAATTAATCCAACGTTCAAACCAATCATCCAAAAGAAGCGGAGTTTTGCACGATCGTCTTGGCTATTGAACAAGAAGTTAACAAGCTCATAGGCGGGATTCATACGAAGTGCATTACCCAACATGGCTAGCAAATGTTGTCATGGTTAAAAAACAAATGGAACATGGAGGATGTGTGTTGATTATCTTGATCTTAATAAGGCACGAAGGATAGTTTTCCTCTTCCTCGAATCGATCAATTGGTGGGCCTTCGTCCATTACATCAAATGCTCGTTTTTGGATGCTTATTAGGTACAATCAAATAAAGATGAACCCAAGATGAAGAGGCTACGTTTCAAACATATAAAGGTTTATATTGTTACCAAGTCATGCCATTTGGATTAAAAAATCTTTGCTACTATCAACACGCCTTATGAATAAGGTTTTAAAGACTACTAGGCCACACAATGGATGGAGGTGATGACATGTTAGTGAAAAGCTTAGAAAAGTCACAACATATTTGACTTAGAAGCATGCTTTGACCTTCTTGACGCTATAACATACAACTTAACCCAAGTGTGCTTTTTTACGTCGGAAAATTTCTTGGATTTATGGTAACTCACCGTGGGATAGAGGCTAACCACGAAAAAATCAAAGCTCTCCAAGATATGATTCCTCAGAAGAATATCAAAGGCGTTCAACGTTTGAATGGTCAATTGCATTATCCATTTCCTAGCCCGTTACGGGGACAAATACTTGCCATTCTTTAAAATATTGAAGGGAGCTAAAATAATAATTTTCAATGGACCGATGAATGTCGGTATGCTTTTGAGCAACTAAAAGAATATCTAGCATCTCCACGCTATCCAAACCTATTCAAGGAGAAAGCGTTATACTTATATCTTGCGGTTTCTTCCCACAATAAGCTCGGTTTAGTGAGAAGAAGATGGGGCATAACAACCAATTCTCTCTCGATATAGAAAGTCGTTATCCATTTCAGATAAAGTGGCTCGTTAGTTTTCTGCGAAAATTGCGTCCATACTCAAGCTCACACCATCGGCGTTTACACTAATTTACCATTAAGGGCCATCTTACGAACGAAGCATCAGGAGGTTAATCAAATGGTTTGTAGGCGGAGAATTTGATATAAATTTTCTACCTCGCCATAAAGTCTCAAATACTTGCAGACTTTATAGTGGAATGCACCAACCCAACTCTAGAAGAGTTATCTACTACGTGCCTTTCATCTCCTCAATGGACTCTATGTTGATGGAGCTTAGGAAATCTTGGTCAGTGCGGGAATCTACTTGTTTCCCCAAATACAGAGTATGGACTTGGTTAAAATTCCACGCATAACATGGCGAATATGAGGCTCTCATCGCAGGTTGAGACTCGCCATTGACTGCGAAGCCCAAAATTTAGTAATTCACACTGACTCCCAGCTTGTTGCCTCCCAAGTTGGAGGAGATTTTAATACTCATAATCCTCAAGGTGCAATATCTCCACTTGGTAAAATCTCTTCTTACTCATTTCAAGACACATCAAATCATCCACATACTACGAGAGAAGAATACTGGTGGCTCTTGCTAAGCTTGCTACCTCTACCGAGATCTATTTAAGAGAAAGCATGTTGAAGAAATACATTTTCCTAGTATCCAAGGGTCATGGATAATTCAAACTATTGATGAGGAAAAGGCGTTAGGTGGATAAACCGATCTATCTTTCTACAAGAAGGAACCCTTCACGAAGATCCAACTTCCGCTTCGTCTCAGAAGACAAGCTTCAAACTTTGCTATTATTGGAGGTGAACTATACAAGCGAGCTTTCTCGTCCATATCTCAAATGCCTTCCACCTTGAAGCGACGTTAAAGAGGTTCACTGAATATGTGGAGAACACCTTGGAGGAAGAGCATTGGCCCTTAAAATCATGAGGCAAGGGTTTTATTGGCCTACAATGAAACAAGGCAGGTTCACAAAAAATGTGAGTTGTCAATTGCATTCTAACCTCCCTCACATGCGCATGCGAACTCTCATCCATTCAAAGCCCATGGCCCTTTGCTCGTGGGATTGATATCATGGGACCTTTTCGCATCGGGGGCAACAAAAGTTCATCATTCTAGCCGCGACTACTTCACCAAATGGGTAGAGGAACCACTCGCTAAAATCACAGGCAAATGCTAAACAATTTGTCGGAAAAACATAATATGTCGATTGGTCTTCCCAAAGATCATCACGACAACGGAACTCAATTCTTGGAAAAGTCTTTACGTCCTTTTGCAAAGATCTTCACATTCAGCTGCTGCATACGGTTGTAGCACATCCTCAAACCAATGGGCAAACTGAAGTTACCAATAGGACCATACTCAAAGGACTAAAAACACATCTTGAGAGAAGGCGGGGGCAATGGGTTGATGAGCTTCCCAATGTTCTTTGGCCTTTGCACCGTCCACCGGTGAGACCGTATAACTTGTGTTTTGGTACGAAGCTATCATCGGTGGATATCGGGGTTCCAAGTCCAAGAGTCAGTTTTTGATCATGGTAGTAATGAAGAAAAACTCTGACCAGATACTCCAAACTTCGGGATATGGCCCTACTTCGGACTGCTTCCTATCACCAACGGGTAGCTCGCCACTTCAACAGAAGAGTGAAACCTCATCCCATATCTGTTGGTGACTTGGTCCTGCGAAGTCTCGAGGCTGCAGGCAAAGGCCCTCAGCGCAATAAACTCTCACCTCTCTGGGATGGTCCGTATGTGGTCATAGCTATGGTCGACGCTTCAAGCTCAAGGACCCGGAAGGAAAAACTCTACCTCGAACTTGGAATACTAAGAATCTTGAAAATATTATCGTAACTCTTCGCATAATTATTGACTTTATCTCTCTCATTTCATCCTTATCACCTAGTGGGATTAAAGCTTGTTGTTGTTATTGTTGTTGTTGTCATCGTTGTTGTTGTTGCAGTTGTTGTTGTCATTTTCTCTTAAAGCCCGTACCCATGTCTTATGATTATATCATTGAACCAGTGAATTCACAGCTTTGTTCTAACAAGATTTGCTTTCTCTTTACTTTTCCTCCCACTTGAGAAATATACAACTCATGTTACATCTCAATTGGGACATGATCAATCCCAGGGACTTGATCGGACCTCTTCCTCTGAGTTAATGTCATTGCAAAAATTCGACAAACAACCTGGATAGGTCAAAATCCTTGGTGGACTTCCCGACCTCTTCCATACGGGTTAACGTCGCCGAGTACACCGACAAACAACCGATAGGTCAAAAATCCCAGCGGATTCAATTCACCTCTTCCATACAGTTAGCGTCATGGTCTCGACAAACAACCCGGTCAAAATCCTCGGCGGATTCAATGCGCTCTTCCACATAGGTTAGCGTCATCGAGTCACACTCGACAAACAACCTCGGATGGGTCAAAATCTCGCGGTTGATTCCATCTTCCACAGTTGCGTCGATACACTTTGACAAACAACCAGATAGGTCAAAGATCTCTGTGGCCCGTCGTTACCATCGACCACCCGTCGGCCATCAACTTCGCACCACTCGCCGACCCATTCGGTCACGCCCGACTATCGCGGTCCGCCGCACCGGCCCGGCGACCTTTGGTCACCACATCTCGCCGGCCATCCCACTACCATGCGATTCGCGCTTGCCGCCAACCATCGTCGGCAATCTCCGCCGGTCACCACCATCATCGCTGGTTATCGCCGATACCCCGGCGCCATCGTCGAGCATTACGTTCCTCTCGTTATCGTCTCCTTGATCACCAATCATCGCCCGAGGTCACCTCGAGCGAGCCTTTATATCATGGGCCTTGATCGCCTCAACGGGTCCGTCCGATAAGCTCGACATATCGCAGTGCCTTGATCCCCTCCTTACGGACGGTCGATCATCCCGGAACCACGATGTATAGCGTGGGCCTCGCCTCTAACGGACTCCGATTAGCCGGAACCACGGCGTATCCGTGGGCTGATTGCCTAACGGCGGTCCGACGTCGCCGGCGATATACCACAGGCCTTGATCGCCTCCTTCTCCGGATGGTCAGACAAATGAGCGACCACGGCGTATGTCAAGGTAGGCCTTGATCGCCTCTAACGGGGCCGTCACGACCGATCCCACGTATGCGTGGCCTTGATCGCCCTCGGCGGACGTCGGTAAACAAATCCACGATGTATGTACCATGGCCTTGATCGCCACCTAACGGACGGTCGACGGTGGAACCACGGCGTATGTGGGCCTTGATCCTCCCTCGGACGGTCCGTGGCGGTAACCCGGCCTATCATGGCCTTGATCCTCTGGA
This sequence comes from Cymbidium sinense, assembly GCA_021442155.1. Taxonomy (NCBI): domain Eukaryota; kingdom Viridiplantae; phylum Streptophyta; class Magnoliopsida; order Asparagales; family Orchidaceae; genus Cymbidium; species Cymbidium sinense. Next base: position 12,049 of record JAKCPB010001076.1, read on the forward strand.
GGGCGGTCGACAAACGTGATCGAACAGGCGTATGTACCATGGGCTGATGCCTCTCAGCGGGGTCCCGTGGCGTGGCCGGAACCACGCGTATGCAGTGGCTTGATCGCCTCTAACGGGGGTCCGAGAGTGACCGGAACCACGACATATGTACCGTGGGCCTTGATCGCCTCCGCGGGCCGGACGGCGTCGCGGAACGAATGATATGCGCGGCCTTGATATTCTAACCGGACGGTCCGGCGGCGATCGCCGGAACCACGAAGTATATCAGTGGGCGCGATCCCCAACAGACGGTACGGCGTGGCGGAACCACGGCGTATGTACCGTGGGCCTTGATCGCCTCGGACGGTGGTCGATGGCGATAAAGCCACGGCGTATGCAGGTGGGCCTTGATCGCCTCTAACCGGATGGTCCGAAGCCACCCAAACGATACCGTGGGCCTTGATGGCCTCTAACGGACGGTCAGCGTCGCCGGGTTTCCACGGCGTATGTAAATGGGCCTTGATCGCCTCTAACGGACGGTCCGTGGCCGTCGCCGGGCCACGTATGTCGTGATCGCCTCTAACGGGCCGGTGACGGCGGAAACCGACCACGTATATGCGTAGGCGATCGCCTCTAACGGACGGTCCGAACGTCGCCGGAACCACGGCGTATACCACAGGCCTTGATCGCCTCTAACCGGACGGTCCGTGGCCGACCGGGATATGTCGTGGGCCGATCCTCTAACGGACCAGAAGCGTCGCCGGAACCACGGCGTATGCGTGGGCCTTGATCGCCTCCAACGGGACGTCGAACCGGGATGAGGCGGAACCGGAACCACGGCGTATGTCGTGGGCCTTGATTGCCTCCTTGATCGCCTCCTCGCCTCCACGCCTCTTGATCGCGCTTGATTGCCTCCAGGACCCTCACTCAAGAAAAAAAGGGAGAGAAAAGGTGTGCCTCTCCTCTCTCTCACCTGGAGGTATTTATGACCCCATGAGGGGCAAAAGGTAAAACCTCAAAAAATGGCTCAAAACTCTCAAAATGGCTCAAAACTCCTCATGGCTCAAAACCCTTCATTCTCGTGATGTGCGCGACTCTGGCTTGCGCAGCTCTGTGCCAGTAGATGAGATCAGCGCCGCGATGACCGCAGTGAACCTCAGAATTATTGACCGGCATTCCGCGAACGTCAGCGACACGATCTGGAATGACCCCATGGCCCAAGCGCCGTTCCGACCATGACAGCCGAATCGGCGAACAATCGCCGCAGATCCGCGCCCTCTCCGTAATCAGCCCGCTTCGGCGACTTGACCCATGGGCCCGACCCATGCCGCTCAAGGCCAGGTGCGCCTATGCGCCATCATGGAATCAGCCTTCGGCCGCCAGACTGGGCGCCGATCCCATGACAGAGTCCGGCCGAAAACTTCGTGAGTATCCAAATAGATCCATAACCTCAAAATCGCTACTGCGCATCTACTTCATAATCATAAGTAATGATGATTTCTTCTCTCAAAATGTATGATTCATCTTCGTTTATTGAAGATTCGTTATTTTACATTTGGATGATTAAGCTAATGTCATCCAAAAATAGGACAACGATATGGCTCTCAAAATATCACTAGTCAAGCACAAATCTTGATGCGATATGATTTTGAGTCAAACCGTCGAGATCAAGCACTTAAAATATCATTAGAATCTTTGGGACATTTAAATCTCAAAAAAGCTCTCAAATATAGAGTGTTTATAGTCAAATCGGCGTCTCGTGGCCGGATCTAAGAGCCTAAGATCTCATAATTCCACTTCATTTGGGCATCCAAATGCTCAAAATACATCAAATGATCGAAGGAATCATCACGAACGTATGATCGAGGGGTGGTGCGGGCTTTTGAATTTACATGAGTGCCTCCTCCCATCTATAAATAGCCATTCACTCCATGAGGAGGGCTAAGTGAAGGAAGTGAAAGTGAAGAAGAAGAGGCAAGTGAAGAAGAAGAGGAGGCTGCAAGTGAAGAAGAAGAGGAGAAAGGAAGAAGAAGAATGAAGAAGAAGAAGCAAGGAAGAAGAGGAAGAGTCAAGCAGGAAGAAGAAGAGTCAAACAAGGAAGAAGAAGAGGAGAAAAACAAGGAAGAAAGGAAGAGTCAGAACGAGGAAGAAGAGGAAAAGCAAGTTTAAGATTAATAGATTTTCTCCTTATCAATTTAATGCTTTGTTTTAAAAGACAAATTCTTTTCAGCTAACTCGGATGTCTCATTTACTACCTTAAATCTCTCTATCAAACTCACTTATTGGCCTTTCTTAATTTTACACTTCCTTATATCATGAAATTAATGCTTTGGGTGCTAGCATTGACACAATCCTCACTCAAGAAAAAAGCTTATTACTTTGTCTTTTATAGACTAATCTATGCTACATAGATCATATAATGTGTGAATTGCTTTATTCTTTTAGTAAGTTTTCCACCTACTCATATAAAGATAGTCTTTTATTTTTCAATGATAAAATTTTTTACTTCTTTACATCAATATCTAACTCCTTCAATTTTAAATGATTTTTGCTCTAGCATTCCAGAAGGCCATAGTGATTTGAAAGTCTTGTTCGATGATTGATGTCAACACACTATTAGTAATTATTGTCTAACCCTTATCACTCTGCCATCATCATCATTCTTACCCTGGCCGCAAACATGAGAGTTCAAAGCATATTAGCGGCAAGTATAATGGATGGTTTAAATTAGCGGTTTAATTGAGCATTAGTTGTATTTGTATTTTGTTAGAGAAAAAATTGATAAAAAATTTTCATGCTTAAATCATATTCTAATTAATATTAATAGTAATTAAATTATTCATCAACACCCAAAAGTTTGAATTTTCCTTTATCTAAAATCTATTCATATTTGATATGTGTATAGATATATGCATGATAGAGTTGAAAAGAGTGTCATAAGTAGCTCAATATGGGCTATTTATGTAAAAAAAAAAAGTTTAAAAATATTAAAAAGATTCAAATTTTATTTTTAATATTTTTAAAGTAAAATAAATTATTTTTAAATTTTAAATAATTTATTATTGTTTTAATTCTTTAAAAATAAACAAATTGTAGTCATTTAAGGGCTTAATTTTTATTGTAATTTTAGATGATTATTTTTGGATGTGAAATGGACTTTTTATTTTTGATTAAATAAAAGCTCTGTCTTGTAATTTCTAGCTTTTTTTCTCTATATGATGAGAATATTCTTGCAATTTCTATTATTTCTTGGGACATCTGCATAATTTTTATCCATTTATATATCTAACACCTAAAATTTAATATTTACATGCATAGCACTCAAATCTTTAAACATAACATCAAAAATATCATTACTATTATATTTTTTTTAAGCGAATATACTTTTTTATGTATAGGTAAAGTATTAAAAATATAAATATCAAAAAATTTAATATTGATATAAATAAATAAATTTTTGGGGCTATGCATGCAAATCTCTGTTTTTAATCAATTTGTGAGGAGAGAAATGTGTCTAACATAATGTTACAGTTCAGTAATGCCATCAAATCCACACTTTTTAGGGCACACTAATACTTCCCTATGCTAATTTTCATTTTAATTGTGATTAAATTTATTTAATGATAAAAAACAAATAAAAATAAATAAATTTGAGTTGAAATATCATAATGAAAATTGTGGTAATAAATTGTAAAAAAATTATTATTTTTGAAATAGATGCATTATATAAATAGTTAATCAACTCTTATATTATTAATTTTAAATAAATTTAAACCTTTTAATATTATTCAAATTAAAAGTTGATTAGAAGACCCTCACTCATTTTTTTTTATTTCAAGAAAATATTTTATATTAAATTACTTGATGAAGAGTGTGATTACAAAATATTTTAATAAATTTGTTGGTTGTATCTGTAAAAACTTCCACATGTCACACCTATTGCAATCGTTTGGACTTCTTAGCTTTTTTTAGCAGCTCGTAGTATAATACTTTACTTTCAATAAAGACCAAACATCAGAAGCTGCCCTGTGACTTTCTTCAAAAAGTACTTAAGTGGACTGAGCCTATCTTAAGCGGTATGATATCAATAATCGAAATTAGCATCAGGAATCTATTTAATCAATCACATAAATAACCTGGTTCGGCATGGCTGCATCAACCCTGTGGATAGGATGAACTTGATGATCGCGATCGCGTTCATCTTTGGCTTCCTTCATCGGGTTTGCACAGGAAGGTAATCGGTGGGATTTCTTCGTTATCTTCTTCTTTGACTTGCTTTCTTTGGTCGGGGATATTTGGGAATTGATGAATTGATTTAGATGTAAATTTGTTCGACCTTGTTTATTAACAAATTTGATGACGTTTTGATTGTCGAATCGATGAGTTCGAGACGTTTGACTTGAGTTTCTTTCATGCGTATTGGATGTTGCCCTCCAGGCTCCAGCTGGTCATTGTTTAGGCCTTCAAATTTAAACACTTGTGGACTAAACACAGGTGGTTTTGGATCTTTGTTGATTGTCTTAGAAATTACATATTTGGATTAACACTGTGAAAGAAAGTTGTATGTAGATGTTGACCAAATATCCTATCGGTAACTCAGTGAACATTGCCATTATTAAGAAGGAAGAAAAAGAAGGAATGGAGACAAATTCAACCGTGTGGTTGCCAAAGTCCACTCATTTTCCATAAACCATACCTCTCTATCCGAATCTCTCAGTCCAGTATTTATGCACCTATCTTGACAACTTCAGGGAAGAACGGAACTCTCCCTTCAACTGGAATGGCCTCCGCCACTCTGTCCACTGCTGCTTGCCCTTCTCAGGTAACTGCGCCTTAAACTTATCTTTTTCTTGCAGAATCACTTATCTGACAAACTCAGCTGGAGATAATGTTATTCTCTGCACATAAATTCTACGCCTTGATATAGTCTACTGTTTATCGGGCAGCTCTGCTCCAGTAAAAATGGAATATATGCACCATCGCACGCTCTGTTTTACAAGCCAACATAAGGGTTGTGCTCCGAGAAGGACAGGAGTATGAAGGTTGCATGCCAAGCTACAAGCATTTCAGCTAATAGGGTTCTAGACATGGGCAAAAGGAAGCTCATGAATCTTCTTCTTCTTGGAACCATTTCGTTGCCAACTGCAGGGATGCTGATTCCTTATACCTATTTCTTTGTCCCTCCTGGGTAGGAGCTGTAGATTCTCCTCTCTTTTTATTGTTTGCAATTGGATGCTGATTAGTTTATTTTTTTATGGTGAAAGAGATGGAAAATACCCCGAGTAAAATGTAGGAACACAACAGTGGGAAAGAAGGTCACGAGGGATTAGATGAAAGAGAAATCAAGATATCTTAAGAGCACGACGAGTGAGATCTATAGAGAAACATATGTAGGGGAAGAAAAACACATTTTTCCGATTACAGTTCTCAGCTTAAAGACTTTTTTTCATCTTCAGGCCCATTGTGTATTTTATCACTTAGGAGACTGCTTTTCAAAATTTAATGCTGCGATTGACGATTTTATTTCTGGAAATGAGATCATTTCCGTCCAACCAAGAGGCCACTACAGAGAACACATGCATAAATCGCAGCTCTAACAAGAATTTTGCAAATTCTTTGATTTCTCCTAAGAAAATAGAGGGCTAAAGGAACTCTCCAAACTTGATAATCCACCAAAATTGTTTTATTTGGCTGTATTTGAGAAGATTGTGATTTATAGTCATCTTTGTATTGATTATACTCAAGCTGAAATGCTTTTGAGCCGGCTATATGAATATCTTCACTTTTTAGTGTACTGATATAGACCTTTGAGTCATGGGATAAATAGAGACACACCCATCATTGGGAGAAAAGAGATAAAAAAAATTTTAACTAAAAACTAGTCATCAAACTTCCATAGCCAAATCTGATTATTACTGTTGTCACCAAGCATCAAACAACTCAAACCTTGCTTAAGGCCAATCGGCCTGGGCATTACTGAAGATCCCATGGAACTGTCAAACTATGCTACTCATCTATCTGGTCTTTATTGACTCAAAATACATTTCTAGTGCAGTTGGAAAATTTAAATTTTATATTTCTAGTGCCATTGGAAAATGTAAATATTAAAGTATGCTTTCTCACAAATTCATTCTACCAAAAGCATAACGAAAAATTCTATATTAGGCTTGGTGTTTTGAATCGGTGAAAAATTAGAGTAATTACCCGATTGACTAATTTCTCGCCATCAAGCAAAACTGTTTACTAGTAGTGCTTATTGAAGGTGATCTTAGCAAGTTGAATTTCTCTAAAGTGATGTACAAGAGAGTGTACAAATTATAGAGAAATTAAGTTAATGCCATACATTAAAATTATGGAAGAGAGTGAGCATAGATTATGATATGGTGCAAAGTTTGTCAAAATAGTTTGGATTTATGATGGGTAGTTCTACTATGGATGCTATGCATTTGGTAAGAGGTTTGATGGAGAAGTATAGAGTAAGGAGGATCTATATATGATATTTATTGATTTATAGAAAGCATATGATAAAGTTTTAAAAGAAGTGTTCTGGAGTGTTCTAAAAATGAAGGGATTTAACATTACCTACATTCAAGGCATTAAGGATATGTATATTGAAGCTATCACTTGTGTTTAAATATGAGGAGGATTGACCAAATATTTTCCTATTTGATAGATTACAACAAGGATTAGCTTTAAGCCCAATTCTTTTTGCTTTAGTTATGGATGTTCTTACTAGACATTTACAAGAGGATGTGTGTTGGTGTATACTTTTTGCTGATGATATTCTTTTTGTTGAAAAGATTAGAGAGAGAGTTCAAGAAAAACTTGAAATATGAAGGTCAACCTTAGAGTCTAAAGGCTTTCATTTGAGTAGATCTAAATTCCAATACATGGCGTGTAACTTTAGTTATAAAAGATCTAATGGAGGAGTAGTGACAATGAGTGATAAATCATTAAATAAAGTGAACATTTTACAAATCTCAGTCTTTTGTTGAAATAATAGTGATATAGATGGGGATGTTATTAGTAGAAATCAAGTTGGATGGTTGAAGTTGAGGAATGCATCGGGCTTGTTGTGTGATAGGAAAGTACCTCTTATGCTCAAAGGAAATATTTATAAGATGGTGGTGAGACTTGCAATGCTTTATGGCGCAAAATATTGGCCAATAAAAAATAAATATAAAATTAAGCATTGTAGAGATGAGGATGCTTAAGTGGATGAGTGGTTTTACACTTATAGACAAAATGAGAAAAAAATATATACGTAATAAGGTTAGAGTAGAAACAATGATAAATAAGATTAGAAAGAGTTGTCTTAGATGATTTGGTCATATAAAATGTCAACCGTCGATGTTGATTAAGAGAGAGTAGATTTTTTTAGAATTGGCCATGATAAGAAAAGTAGAGGTAGATCTAAAAAAACTTGGTTAGCAAGTGTAAAAAATGACCTTAATTTATTAGGATTAAATGAGAATAGGACACATTGGAGAAAAATGATTCATGTAGCTAACCCTACATAGTAGGATAAAGGCTTGTTGTTGCAAGTTGCCGACATAGAAGTTTTATCATTTATGGTCAAGGTGTTGTATACTTTTTTTTCTACCTTAAATATAGTTGCAACCTATTATCATAATCTTGAGTTTCTTTCTCACAAGGTTGCTTTTTTAAAATTTATGCATTTTCTTTCGGAGATTGATTAACTAGGGACTTTCAAAGTTTAAAACTTTACTACCTTGAATATATATATATTTTTTTGAAACATATAAGTGCTTTATCAGAGTGATAAAGTTTATTCTATAAGCTTCAACTTTGTGAGCATAAGCTTGTAACCTATTAGCAATCAGCCCTAAATTTGCTTCTGAGACACAGTTCGACTTTGTGTTGGTATCCTTTTTTTTGCCAATATATGGTAAAGTAAGGTTCAATGTACTTTTTGCAGCATTTCTCTTCTGTATAAATTCATGAAGGAGCACGTTATGAGTAAAGTTTATGTGATTAACTTCAATATATTTTCTAAATATCTATTGCTCCGTTATATAGGAAAAATTAAATACTGAGATAAAAAAAAGTAAAAATATTGTGTTTTTTGTTTAATAAATCTCAACTTATTCAGTTGTGGTCTTCTATTATTTTGATGTGGAACATGTTAGCACAAAATAGTATTTATTATATCGCTCCATCAATCTGGCTCTAGTTTTATCAATCCAATGTCTTATATTTTCTAGCTGAAAAACAATCATATCAGATTATCTTGATATAAAAATCAATCAAAATAGGAAGACATTAGTTCAAAATAAGAAGACCTTCAGTATAAAATTCAAGCCATTTTTTTCACGAGGCAAAATTTAAATGTATGGTAGTTTATATCAAATGTCTTCTAATTTTGAACAAATTTTGTTCTATCCTAATAAGTTTTGATCATGATATATTGATAATTTTTTATGTTTCTAACGTTGTCATTGAAAATAAATGCAGTGGGGCTGGTGGTGGTAGTGGAACAAATGTTAAAGATGTCATTGGAAACGATATTGTGGCCACATAATGGCTCAAAACCTATGGACCTGGTGACAAAACTCTCACTCAAAGATTAAAGGTATAAAATACTAACATCCTCCATATCTTGTTAATTTGAATTCCTGATGTCACTTGGGTGGAATAAATTAAAAATGAGAATTATCAAGCGATAAATAGTTGGAATAAGACTAATAATGATGATTATGATGGCTCATTTTATAGTACGAAATTAGTTGTATTTTATTAGAGTGCCATGCTTTGAAACTTATGTGTGATTTTAATTTATATGATTCCTGCAGATGATTTTGTGTGTAATTGGTTGGGATTTTAGCTGTTGTGGGTTATTTTGTAAGTGTAGAATGCTTCGGAGTTTCATAAGAGTTTGAGTCATTGCCGGCTTTCTGCCAAGAGTTACTCTGCAAGTTGTTGAGACTTGAAATCAGGGTTTAGGGTTTTTAGAAATGATTATTACATGCAAGAAAAAAATAATGTTAAACAGGTGATACAACAGATTACAATTGAACAAAAGTCAAATTTTTTAGCACGAATATTCAGCTATTTATGTTGGATTCAAACAACGGATGCAAGTTTTGGTTTTTGTTTGATCTCTATTAGAAGGTATAAGTTGTTGTGATTTAAGTCACTTAGAATGTATTAGAAGGTGATGTAATATGTTAGATTCATTTTCCCACTCTTTCACATAATTATTATGTATTTATATATCTAATAATTAAAATTTAATATTTATAAATATTATATTTTAAAATGTTAATGATGATAATATTATAGATATAATATTAAATATTTGAGCATTATTTATTTAAATATTAAAATTTAATTATTAATTATATAATAATTATATGTTATGTATGTAAATGCTCTGTCTAATTTATGTCAAAACTCAATGTCATAAGTAAGAAATGTTATATTTGAGTAATACTACAAAAAAAAAAAATGTATATTGAGATATAAGAGATGTTAGCAATAAAATGAATAAACTTAGTACTTTTTTTAGTTATTAAAATACAAGATATTACTGATTAACGTAACTCTATAAACTTCTAGTAATAATTAGTATTGTGATTTGTATTAATTGATATATATCCTTAATTATTATTATTAAATAGTATTAATTGCAGTACATAACCTCAACTTTATTATATTTTGAATTAAGATAAAATAAGAAATATTTCATAATAAAAAAGAATATATATATATATATATATCAAATCATTAATTTTATTTTGAGATTAATATTATATATAATAATCTTACACCACATCCACCTCAAAATAAATTTAACAATTTTTAAAGTCTATACTGATAAAAATGATATCGAAATATTTTAGAATATATATTTTCATAATAATATATTTTTAGTAGAAATTAATCCAACGTATTTGGGCCCTCTCTCGGAGGATCTCTTTGGTAATTTTGTAACTTAATAATGATATTTCCATAATATAAAAGGTTTTGATATCAACTGAACTGACTGAATTATCGGCACAAAGACAGGTAATTATAAATTGTTTGTCACATGCCATCCCATTAGTCCCACATTATTAAGTGAATTAAATAAAATTACTACTGTTTCTACAAATAGCATTCCTGTTGCATAAGCATATTTAGCTCGATGGGGTATGGGATATAGGTATAGGATTATAGAAATTAGGATTAGATTTAAGTATAGAATTTAGGTATAAAGTTTAGATTTAGGAATAGATTTAGAGTTTATAATTTAGGTTATATTTACTTGGGATAGGGTTTAGTTGGCGATTAATATGGTCTCATCAAGGTCTTAGCAGTGTCTCTAAAGTAGAGTGTAAAAGGAGAGCGAGCGTCTCCAAAAAGAGAGCTGCCATAATTTATTATTGGGGAATTTGCATTCACGCGTTCACCAAATTATATATAAATTTTTTTATAAAGTTGAATGATATTGCATTTGTTAATTAATTATATTAGAAGGATATTTTCATATTTATTGTTATGTATATTTATTTAATTAAATTATGTTAATATATTTAGTTATTAATTTTATAATTATGTGATTAGCATCAGTTAGTAATAAAAAGCTATAATAACGTAAACTTTAATAAGTCTATGTTTGGAAATTATTTAAATTATCTAAATAATAGATAAATTATTAAAAAATAATTGAGTTTATGTTCAAATTTTCTAAAATAAATAAAGTTTATAATAATTTAAATATTTTTTAATATAAATCCACCTAAAACTCCTAAATTCATGTGAGGTGATGTGCCTATTAGATAATTCAATGCTCTTAATTATGAGATTGAGGAAGTGTAGATTGTTGATCATCTTATATTATTTTTATTATAAATTTATGATGAATGTTAAATCCTTCATTCAATTGTGCTATCATTAAGAGCTAAACTTTAGAAGTTAAATCAATCACAAGTGTTGCAGTGTTACATACATAGCACTCAAATTTATTTATTTACATATTTAATATTTAAATTTTGATATTTATATTTTTAATACTTTACCTATACATAAAAAAAGTATATTCTCTTTTGAAAATATAATAATAGTGATGTTTTTGATGTTATGTTAAAAATTTGAGTGCTATGTATGTAAATATTAAATTTTAGATATTAGATATATAAATACATAAAAATTATGTAATATGCATGCATATATCCTAAGAAATAATAGAAGTTGTAAGTATATTCTCATCATATAGAGAATAAAGCTAGAAAAGTCCTTATCACATCTAAAAGTAATCTTCTAAAATTACAATAAAAATTAAGCCAATGAATGGTAACAATTTGTTTATTTAAAAAAAATTAAAATAGTAAATTATTTAAATTTTAAAAATAATTTATTTACTTTAAAAAATATTAAAATATAAAACTTGAATTTTTAAATATTTTTAAACTTTTTTTCTTATGACATTCTTTTTCAATTATTTTGTTAACCAAGTGATTTATTCAAACAAAATATTGATAGATTGTATTCAACTCTATCATGTATATATCTATACACATATCAAATATAAATGGATTTTAGATAAATGAAAATTCAAATTTTTTAGGTGTTGATGAATAATTTAATTACTATTAATATTAATAATTAGAATATGATTTAAACATGAAAATTTTTTATCAATTTTTTCTCTAACAAAATATAAATACAATTAATGCTCAATTAAATCTAATTTACACCATCAATTATACTGAGCTAACATGCTTTAAACTCCCATATTTGGCCGGTAAGAATGATGATGATGGTAGAGTGATAAGGTGAATAATTATTGCTAATAGTGTTTGTTGACATCAATCATCAAACAAGACTTTCAAATCACTATGGCCTTCTGGAATGCTAGAGCGAAAATCATTTAAAATTGAAGGTGGAAATGTTATCATTGAAAAATAAAAGATTATCACACATTATATGATCTATGGAATTAATTGTGCATAAAGACATCAATTTTTGGTATCACTAACAAAGAGCTTGTGTTACAATGAGACTTTTCTAGTGCTTAAAACAAAAGCTTTAGTTTTCTAAATGAACCCTTCAATGCAGCATATAGATGTTTTCATCCAAATTGCCATGAAGGAACATCATCCTAATATCCACCTAGTCAAGGTGTATGTTCTTTATAGCAATAATACTTAACACTAATTTTATAGTTATAAGTTTAATCATAAAAGAAATGAAGTTACGAATGTGGTTGTACATTAAATTCAATGGATGCCTGTATGTTAGATTATACTTAATTTCAAGTTCTTTTCTTTTTCTTCTGTTGTACGAATGATAAATTGTGGCACAAATTTGATTTTGATGAGAAAAATAACCAAGCAATAATAATCAAAATTTACCAACTAAATTAATTCAAAAAGCACGAATTAACTTGATTTTAAGTTCTAATCTAATATTTAAGAAGCTAACTTGCCATCCTACGATTTTTTTTGAGAGGTTTTAGATATGCATGTTTACCATTCGAGGGATGTTAGGTTGCTCTTGCTCATGTTAACTAATCTTCAGTGCTAGGTAATCCACAATTAAACTCATTTCGAATTAATTTTATAATTTTAATTATATAAAGAGTACTAGTTTTGGTACTTCATGATTATATCACTGCTCCTTTATCTAGTATCTAAGTGCTAGCAATGAAAGTAATATTGCACCCTTCTTTAATTCTTTGATCTATGAGAGTAAAGGTTTTTTTTTCTTAGGCTAATATATCTAAATGTAATTTCCATGTAGTCATGTTTGTAGTTGGAGGCTACATTGAAGATGAAGGTTAAATAGCATTTTGACAATGAGGTTGATTGAAACTCATAAATGCTACTAAGATTTTGTCAAAGTGACAAATTCAAGATCTTTACAGGCAAGGCAAATCTAATTGTGATGTTAAATGCTGGTTCGTGTGTTCACTATTTGGCATAAAGTGCACAACATTGATTGCTCTCTTACAAACTAGATGCATCAGATATGTTTCATTAAATGCTTCTAGGACTTATGAGAGGCCTGTTATAGAATATTCAGGGCTTTGAGTAGTATTCTAAATGAGAAAAAAATATGCTTGTGGAAAACTTACTAAAAGTTATAAGCAATCACATTATATGATCTATAAGTAGCATGAAGTAGTCTATAAAGATAAAAATAATAAGCTATTTTTCTTTGAGGATTTTGTCAATGCTAGCACCCAAAGCATTAATTTCTATGATATAAGGAAGTGTAAAATTAAGAAAGGCCAATAATAGTGAGTTTGATGAGAGAGATTTAAGGTAGTAAATGAGACATCTAATTAGCCATAAAGAATTTTTTTCAAGCATTAAATTGATAAGGAGATAATCTATTAATCTTAGAAACTTGTAAATACTTGACTTGCTATTAAGAGCCAAATACTATCAAGAAACTTGTGAATCAACATTATGTAAAAATTTAGAAAAATGATGAATATTAGTTGGTGATGATTTCCAAACTAAGGTCGATGGTTAACATTTGCTTATAGCAATCCTTTAATATGTTGGGTCTATGGTGGAAGATGGAAGATAATTCTAAAGTAGAATCCACTTATAGAACATCATGATGATAAAAAAAAATTAAATTTAAAACTCAATTACATGTAAGGCTAATGCCCAAAGAAGAATCAAATAATAGGTTTTAACTATAAACTTCAAAGTAAAATGTCAATAAAGAGCTCATAATATAAAAATTATTTTGAATATAATTATGATTTAATACTTTTATATTTTTTTATTTTCATCTAGAAACTTTAAAATTATGTAAACAATATAATCAAAATATAGCAAGGAGGGAAGCATCAAATTTCTTTAAAAAAAAAACAGAATTTATATCTCTCAAAATTATTTATCGATTATATATCCAAAATTTTAATTAAAAAAATATACTTAAGATAGTCGTTTGATTTTACAATATATTATCATAATTAATCCTTCAAGCTAAAGCATTTTAAGCAAACACATAAAAATATATTTATTTAATTTTTCAGAGAAATAATTTTTATTATTTAAAATTAAAATAAAACTAATAAACAAAATAATCAATTTAAGAAAACAAGAAAATAATCACTATTTTAGTCTACAATAACACCAATTGAAATTTAATTAAATTGAGAATAATTATTTTTTTACTTTTTTTTTTGCATCTTTAAGAAAATATATTCTTAAATCAATAACTTAAATATACAACCAAAAAAGTTTATGATACCATAAAGAATTAAATAATCCTTAATTATCATTTATAATCAAAATATGTTATGATGAGAAAAATCTAATATACATAAGTTCATTAAATTCATGTTATTAAGACACTCAAATGCATAAATTTTCTTATATAATTGTTGACCTCATTTTTTAGAATGGGCTTTCAATCCATCTTCATAAGACTCCTCTTAGATTTTCCTTAAAAGACACATCTAGTGATTATGGATACTCAGCCTTAGAAGACTTACAAGAGTTAGTCATAGAAATAGGTCATGCCCTGAGTCATAAAAATTCATTGCTTTCCTTCTTTCAAGTCAAACTCCAAATCAATTCTATTTGATTTTCTTTAAATTCAAATCCACTCCACATGATTGAAACCCATTACCAAGATTCATCAAAATTCCCAATTAAATTTTCCATGTCCTTAGCTTCCCTTAAGGACTTTAAAATTACAATCTAAACCTATTCAAACCTTTGAGATTTTCTCATAAGCAATTTATATTCTCATTTATATTGACAATTATAAATGAAATATAATTCAAACTCATCAAATCAAAATCAAAATTCCAAATCAATTAATGAAAATTTTCTTAAGTCCTTTAATTTTCCATTAAAGGTCTTAGCTATCTAAACCTTGATCAAACCATCTTGATTTTCAAAACTTATTTATATACATTTATATTCTCATATATAAATGAAATATAAATATAAATCAATCAAATCAATGAATTAAATTCCAAATTTCAAATCACGAAATTTTAAATCCTTTAAATTCCTTTTAATGGATTTAACTTTAAATGATCAAACTTATTCAAATTCATGAGATTTTCTAAAAACTTATTTATATTCTCATATATAAATGAAATATAAATATAAATCAATCCAATCAAAAGCAAAAATTAAATTGTAAATTTAAAATCCTTGGAATTCCCTTTAATGGACTTAACCTAAAACTTGATCAAACCTAATCAAAGTCATGGAAATTTTTTTCAAAAGTTATTTATATTCTCATTAATATTCATATATATATATATATATATATATATATATATATATATATATATATATATATATATATATATATATATATATATATATAAATGAAATATTAATATAAATCAATTCAATTCAATTCAAAATTAAATTTCAAATTAAAAATTCCCTTAAATCCATTAAATTCTCTTTAATAGATTTAACTTAAAATCATGATTAAACAACTTCAAATTCTTAAAATTTTCTCATGATTCATTTATATTCTCATCTATATTCACATATATAAACTAAATATAAATTCAAACAATCAGAACCAATTCCAAAAATCAAACTCAAATTCATTCAAAATTCAATCTAAATCTTTCAAGTCAAAAACTTGAACTTAGTCAAATCACTTTCAAATCAAGCTAAACCCTTGATTTTATCTCATGGCTCAATCAATCCTAGAATCATGAGCTCATATATAAATCCAAACCTCAATCAAACAATCAAAACTCAAATCAAAAATCAAACCCAAGACCCATTTATATTCTTCCTTTGAATATGAAATTTTCAAATGGATCAAATCCATTTGACTTCAAACCACTTGTAAATGGATTTATTCAATCATGAGTCCATATACAAGATCAATCAACTTCAAATCAATTAAATAAAAATTATTTAAAATAGAAGGAATCAGATGTTCCTTTAAAGACTATAAAAACCATAATTTTTTCATTGAAAAATAAATAAAAAAATCATTTTTATAAGTATAGGTTGAAAACTTATTTAAACTTATCTTGAGTCACTTCAACAATTTACACATCATTGAATCTATGGTAGTAGCATGCATAAAAGGCTTTATGATGCAAAGGAATTTTTAATATAGAAGTTTATAAAGGACAAAAAAATAATAAAACTTCTTCATTAATGAGGCATTACTAATCTTATTAGAGAAACCTAAGTTATATTTTATGATTTAATCAAAGCCAAGTAATTTAACTAAAATTTTTGATGCTTTGGAGTTTAAATTGTTTGATTTTTATTTCACAAATGCTATATTAGTCAAGCTTAATGGTGAAATTAGTGCCTAATAAGATATTGTCATCATATGTAGATTAATATGGTAATAGTAAAAGCTTATAAACATAAGTTAAAACCTATTGCACGCATAAATTGAGCTTCTTGTTGAAGAAAGCTATGGGTTGTTTTTTCTTTAGGGAGGATTACTTCGATGCTAGTGCTCATAGCATTCATTTCTAGAGTAGAAGGAAATGTGATTAGGAAGGGCCAATAATGTTGTGTTTGATAGAGTTGATTTCAAGGTAATAAATAATGTATCTAAGTTAACCATCTAAAGAAATTTATCATTTCCAAGAAATCAATAAATGGATAATTATTATTATGAAATTATGAACAAAAGGATTGATAATGATCTATTAGTCTTACAAATTTATGTAATTACCGAATTAAATGTCAAGAACCAAATGCTATTCTAGATGATTATGAATCTACTAATTAATGATGATGAAAAATTAAATACTAGAAGATGAATATTGATTGGTGATGATTGCCTATTTAAAGTGTAGTTATTAATATTGCCTATTCATTGTTGTGTTTTGGTCTGTAGTGGAAGATGGAAGATCATTCTCTAAATAAAAATTTGATGTAACACATTATATGGGTAAAAAAAATCATATTTAAAACTCAACTATAAGTGCTAAGAATAAAACAAAAGAAAAAGATCGAAGAATAAGTCCAACTACATTTACCAAACAAATGCCCAATATAGAGCACATAATTTAGACTATTTGGAATATAATTTATATATTAATATTTTTTACATATTTATTTTTCAATCAAAAGTTTGTATGATTTGTCATAAAAAAGCTATAAAATTTACTTGTTGGTACTCATCATTTATTAATGGCTACTAACCCCTTTTTCCCTTATATTTTTTCTCTTTATCCTTTTTTTTTCCAAAAGTTTTCACATAGTGGTCTTATAATGCTTATAAATATAAACTAAAATACTTTATAACTTTAATTATTTAATAAAATATTCTAAAGTAATTTTTTTTAGTTTTGTGTTTGACGGCTTAAGTTTATCATTTCTTTGATGAGAGTAGGTAGTTATTTTTATTCCATTTTATATTTTTTTACTCACTTGTTCTAGCTATAAATTTTTTAACATCTATTTTTTTTGCATCTTTAACATTTTATAAAGTTAGTCATTACCCATCACAAATCTCACTTTTATTCTAAAATTTCAAAGCTCCCATCCAAATTAGGTAAGTTTAAGACCTAATCTTGTTCCTATCTCTGATACCTACATAAATTTCACCAAATTTAATAATTTATTCTATCTCATAGTACACAATTTAAATTAATTTTTCAAAATTATTTATAGTCATTTGTTCCATCTTAAACTCTTTTGCCAAATAGATATTTTAAATAAGATGTAATTAGCTCAATTTGGGCTATTCTTAGTAGTTTAACCATTATATCATACTAAATCCCTCAATATTCTCCAAAAAAAAAAAACTAGCAATACCATCTTTAAAGATTAAGCTATATATCCATAGTTTTTTTTTTTCATCTCTTAATCTCATCCAAAGGCCACCCACCACTATCACCATTTCTTCAAATACAATTAAGATTGGCATCATGCCTTCCAAATGTGATTTTGATGGCTCTTGACAAAAAAATTTATATATTGTCT
The DNA here is from genome assembly GCA_021442155.1 of Cymbidium sinense. Classification (NCBI taxonomy): domain Eukaryota; kingdom Viridiplantae; phylum Streptophyta; class Magnoliopsida; order Asparagales; family Orchidaceae; genus Cymbidium; species Cymbidium sinense. Next base: position 29,931 of record JAKCPB010001076.1, read on the forward strand.
TATATGAAATCGTTAAACCATGAGGGTGTTTATTTATCTCTAGTTGATTTTATCTTGTAATTGTAGAAGTGTCATAATTTTCTTTTTCACAATCTCAAAATAATAAAAGAGTTTAATTTTATGGTCTAAATAAAATAAAACACATCCATCAAATCAATCTATTATCTAATTTAATTTACATACTATGTATTTAGAATATTTATATTTAAATCATAATCAATACAACAATAAACAACAATAAGCCTTAATCCCAATTTTACATGAATCCTTCGCTCCATTGTGTCCTATTATGTGTCAAATTCTCATTTAAGTATACTAAGATCATTTTTATACATCTTAACCAAGTCTTTTTAGGTCTACCTACCTTTCTTAACATAAGGAAAATCTAATGCATCTACTCTCCTAATCGTCATTTAATGACGCTTTATGTGGTAAAACCATCTAACTCTCTCAATCTTATCTATCATGGAGCTACTCCAACTTTTCAACATACTCATTTTGCATTCTATCTCTAAGGGTAAAGCCACTCATCCACCAGCATCCTCATCTTAATACACTTAACTTACTCTTATGTTTCTTTTATTGGCCAACATTCTGCACCATAAGTCATTCTTACCACCATCTTTTTCCCTTAAGTTTAAGTGGAACTTTTCATCACATAATAGGATGCATTCCTCCATTCAACCATCCAACTTGAATTCTACTAATAATATCTCCATCTATTTCACCATCATTTTGAACAATGGAGCCTAAATATAATCGCTCACTCTTATTAATGACTTGATCACCTAAACACTACCACTAAAATTTCTACAACTAAAATATATTGATTGCTTAAACTAAAACCTTTAGACTCTAAAGTTGACCTCCATAATTCAAGTTTCTCATTGGACTCCTCTAGTCTTATCAACAAGAAGAATGTCATCAAAAAAGCATACAGGTACATCTTCTTGTAAATGCCTCGTAAGAACATCCATAACTAAAAAAAAAGATAAGGGCTTAATGTTGATCCTTGATGTAATCCAACCGAAATAGGAAAATAGTTTGTCAATCCTCCTTGTGTTTGGACACAAGTGACGCTCTAGTATACATATCCTTAATGACTTGAATATAACCAATATTAACTTCTTTTGTTCTAGAACTCTCCAAAGAACATCTCTTGAGACTTTATCATAAGCTTTCTCTAAATCAATAAATATCATATGTATCCTTCTATTTTCTATGCTTCTCCATCAAACCTCTTAACAAATGTATAGCATCCATAGTAGATCAGCATGAAACCAAAGACAGAGAAACCAACATCGTAATCTATGCTCATATTTCTCTCCCATAATTTTAATGTATGGCACATTAACTTAATTCCTCTATAATTTTACAATCTTGCATCACCTTATTCTTAAATATGGAACCAACAAACTCTTTCTCCACGATTGCATCTTTTTAGTCTTTAAAATAACATTAAAAGATTTGTAAGCCAAGAAATTCCTTGATCTCTAAACATTTCCACACTTCTATTGGAATATTATCGGTCGCTTTTCCACATTTCATTTTCTTTAAAGCTTCACTAACTTGATTTACTAATATGACGATAAAATGAAATCTATTTTGTTTAGGTATGGTTAAAATCAATGTACTTTATCCTTCATTGAAAAGTTTATTTACCTCATCCACCTATTTTCAATATCTTTTCTAAGAAAAGCACTTTATTATTTTCATCCTAATACTCCTCACTTAACTATGTCTTGACTTCTCCTATTTGTCACAACTTATACATACATCTTTCACCTTCTTTGGTATCTAATATATTGTATAAATCACTAAAAGCTAAATTTTTTATCATATATTGCTTTCTTAGAATCTCTACAGCCATTTTATATCTTTCCCAATTCTGATTTTACATCTAAACCAAGTTTTATAACAATGCTTCTTATTTCTTATCTTTTCTTAAGACTCCACCACCAACTATTCTTATTAAAAGAAGCTTTTCCTTTGATTCAAAGCACATTTTTAGCAACTTGTTTAATATCTATACTTTTACATAACGTTAGCTTCCTTATGAACATCCCAAACTTTAATTTCTTGTAGCTTGCTTAAAATATTTTTATTTGTGTTCTTTAAGTGTCCCCATCTAATCTAGGACAATAATTAAGTTTATTTTTTCTTACAACCTTTCATCTTAAAATCTAAAACTAATATATTATTTAAAATTTCACTTGAATGACCTAATCACAATCTAAACGATCTTTTTTTTTTTCTTATCAAAAATAATCAATTGTGTTTTACTAGATCCATTTTATAAGTAATAATATGTTCATCTTTTCTTAAATAAAGTATTAGCAACTACAAAATCATCTAAGATCTAATATATCTACCTTCTTCATTAGTCACTCCAAATCCATAACCACTCAATATTTTAAAATCTTCTACCACTCTACCAACATGTCCATTTAAATTTCCCCAATAAATACTTTTCTTCAAGAGGTATCTTTGTATTAATCCTCTAATTCATTCCAAAATTTTTCTTTTGAACTTACCTCCAAACCTACTTGAGCATAAACACTTATAACATTGATAATCTTAGATCAACAATAATCTTTAAAGCTATAATTCTATCTCCACATCTATTAATACTTATAACATTATCCTTCAAACTTTTATCTATAATCACACCTACCATTTTAGTATTTTTTCAATACCAAAGTTTAAAACCTAAACTATCAATCTTGCCTTCTCCAACCCATTTAGTTTCTTGAACACATAAAATATTTATCTTTCTATGAACCATCTATTAATTCCATTAATTTACGTATAATCATATTCCAAGATCCTAACCTAATTCTAGTTTCATGGACCAACTAATAACACAATGATTTAAAGGATTCATGTCAATTATTTCACAAATTTTACTATACCTAACGCTAACCTCCACTTTGCATGGGACTTGGGGGCAATGGTAGTGTTTAAATCATAATCAATATTAAATATTAAAATTGAAACAATTTTTTTATAATTGCATCAATGCTCTAATAATTAGATAATTTTAATTTTAAAAGATTTACATTACACAATTATTATACATTTATATATCTAACAACCAAATTTTGATATTATTTATTCAACACTTTCTTATATTTGAAAATGTGCATTTCACTTTAAAAAGGTGAATCATGATGATATTTTTGATGTGTTATACATATAAAAAGTAAAATTTAGATGTAAGATATATAAAATCATAAGAATTGTATGGATGGTATGAATGTAAATCGCCCTTATTTTTTAATGAGAACACAAATTTGATGTTATATGCTCAACATTAAAAAAATGAATTTTCTAATTTTCTAATTACTGTAAGATGAGATATTAATTGCAAAATAAAGTTCTCCAAACTTATTTATTTATTCAATATTTTAATATTTTAATATAATTAATTTTATTTTTTTTATTTAGTTTATACAACATAACTTTTTTCTCCTAATCATTTTAAAAAAATTCAAAATAATCATTTAATTTTATTTTTGATCAGTTGATTTCATCTTGAGCTAAAGTCAAATTAACTCAAAATTGAATTGCTAATAATCTTATAAAATCTCCTTGAAAATGAATATAAAAAGATAATATTATTTTAAATTAATATGTTTTTAATATTTTTATTCTTTCATATATTTCATTTTAGCTAATTTTTTCATTTATACCTATGAACGAGATCTAAAAATTCATGCTTAAATATTTCAATCATTCCAGATAATCTATAAATGGCTTTAAAAAAAAGCCATATAATGATGATTTCAATCAGTCCAAATAATCTTGATGGCCTAAGGAGGACCGTCTGATGGCTCTTTATGGTAATTATAAATTGTTTGCTGCAAACCATCGTATTAGTCCCACATCGTTAAAGGAATTATCATTGTTTCTACAAATAACATTCCTACTGATATAAGAATATATAGCTCGATGAGGTATGGGTTATAGGGTATAAGAGTATAGAAATTAGGATTAGATTTAGGAATAGAATTTAGGATTAGATTTAGGTATAGAGTTTAGGATTAGATTTAGATTTAGAGTTTATAGTTTAGGTCATATTTACTTGGGATAGGGTTAGTTGTATCAATGGGGTGGCTACCCTGGAAGGTGTCTGCGGTCTCTACAAAGTAGAGCCTCCAAAAAAGGAGAAGCGTCTCTATAAAAAAAGCGAGCATCTCCACAAAGAAAGCACTTGTCATATTTGGGGGAATGTCCCCACCAAATTGTTTATAAAAAAACTCTTATGAAGTTGAATGGTATTTCATTTGTTAATTAATTTTATTAGAAGGATATTTTCATATTTATGGTTATGTATATTTATTTAATTAAATTATTTTAATGTATTTAGTTATTAATTTTATAATTATGTGATTAGCATCACTTAGTAATAAATAAGATTATAGTGAGGATGTGAATTGCATGTGCATATATGGAGAAAAATGTGCTACAATAACGTAATCTTTAATATGGTTTGGAAATTATTTAAATTATCTAAATAATAGATAGATAATTTATTAAAAAATAATTGAGTTTATGTTCAAATTTTCTAAAATAAATAAAGTTTATAATAATTTAAATATTTTTTTATAAATCCACCTAAAACTCCTAAATTCATGTGTGAGGTGATGTGCCTATTAGATAATTCAATGCTCTTAATTATGAGATTGAGGAAGTGTAGATTGTTGATCACTTTATATTATTTTTATTATAAATTTATGATGAATGTTAAATCCTTCAACGAATTGTGCTATCATTCAGAGCTAAACCCTAGAAGTTAAATCAACCACAAGTGTTCCATGTAAGGGTTCCATGATTAAGTTTTATCTACTAATCAATGATTTGATGGTTTAAGTTTACTTCGTTAAGATTAATTTCAGATTTAGCTAATACTTAAAGGGTTCCATGTAGTTAATTTAATGTTTTTAAATTCATTAGGTTAAGGTTTTGGTTTTGGAATTGAAGATTATGTGATATTTATTTGATTTAATTTAGGATTCTATTAATGAGGATTTAAATATTATTTTATTTTAAAATTTAGCTTAATATTTTATTTATTGAAATTTAACTTTAATAAATTCAATTATTATTAGTTTTTAATGACTTGTTAAATCCTAATTAAGTGACTTTAGATTTATATGATTTTAAAGCCTGAAAATGTTTATACAGTGTTCTAATGTTAATAGAGATGTTTTGGGTTGATTCTATTAATTTTATAATTTCTACAATTTTAACTTGATTTAAATTGACCTAAAACTTGAAAATTTAACAACTTTTGATCAGAAATCATTTTACTTTAAAATTTTTATGACAAGTAGAGTTACTTGCTAATTTCATTTCCCTAAGATTTCATCTTGGTCAAAAAGATATATTTTGGGGTTAATTAAAATTTTAATGATTCCATTGAAACTCAAATTAAGCTCAACAACACATTAGAAACTAATTGGGGCTTTTAATTTTCTTTAATTCTTCTCTAAAGGATGAATTCAAAGAGGTTTATATAGAATTTTGAAATTTTGATTGATTTATTATATTTTTCACAATTCATATCATTTAATTGATTTGTTTAATTCAATTAATCCCCTAATTAAGTTATTTTGATGTTTTATAAGTTTCAGAAGATTTTAATATATTTATAAGGTTCATTGGAGTCATCTAGAATGGTTTGAGCTATTTTGATCATTTTTTCTTAATTTTCTTGAATTTTAATTAATTAATTTATAAAAATAGGCATTAAAGCTTTGAAATTTTATTTCTTTTAATGTACTCATCATTTGGACTTAAAGTTTTTATGGTAAGTATGTCATAATGTTAATTTCATTCTCCAAAAATTTTAGGTTATTTTAATGAATATTTTGGGATTAATTATAGAAATTTTATTTTCATTCAAACTCAAATTAATCTTAAAACATCCAATAAAAATTGGGGCTTTTGAATTCATTGAATTTCTCTCAAAAGATGAATCCAAAGATATTTATAAATTTTATTAAGTATTTTATTTTTATAAATTTTTTAAATTTCAACTGATTTTACATAATTTTTAAGCTCAAAAAATATTTAAATTTCTTACTTAACTTACAAAGTGCCAATTAGATAATTGACAAAATGTATCATATTGTAATCTATGCTCAATTACTCTCTTCCATAATTTAATGCATGACACATTAACTTAATTTCTCTATAAATTGTACACTCATGTACATCACATCACTTAAGATCACCTTCAGCACTCTAGAAGGTAAGCTTTGCTTGATGACGAGAGAATTAGTCAATCGGTAATAGGTACTCTAGTTTTTTTGTTCAAAAGCCTAGTTTAGAATTTTGGCTATGCTTTTGGAAGAATGGATTTGTTAAGCATACTTTAATATTTAAACTAGAAATGTAAAATTTAAATTTTCCAACTAGAAATGTACTTTGAGTCAATAAAGACCGATAGATGAGTATTTGGGTTCCATGGGATCTTGATAATGATCGGTTGGCCTTAAGCAAGGCTTGAATTGTTTGATGCTTGGTGACAACAGTAATAATCAGGTTTGGGTATGGAAGTTTGATGACTAGTTTTAGTTAAATTTTTTATCTCTCTTTTTCTCGGTGTGTCTCTATTTATCCCATGACTCAAAGGTCTATATCGGTACTCATAGTTAAGTGCCAACAATAGAGACCTTCACCTTCTACACTTCAGCGATCTCCTTCTCCCTTCGTCGTGTGGCTTCGATCTCTTTTTCTTCTCAAGGCCCGGATTTCAATTTGAGATGCATGCGATTATCTACATTTCCCCTTGGGAAACCCAACTTCATCTCTTGCGGCTGTGAAACTTCTTGAACCCTTGGGAATCTCTGGTTCAAATTCCTCCTAGCGTCTAAATCGTTCAAAATATTCTTGCGGGTAAGAAAAATAATACAGGTGAGTCACTTGATCTTATATATGTCTTTCCGGGGTGTACCTGCGATTATGTGTGCTGATTCGGTGGTGGAAAAACTTGCTAAGCCTTTTGAATTTACATTGGTTGGTAAATTTGCGCTGCGACGTCCTTCTATGGAAAATATTAGATCCTTTTTTCATAGTTTGAAGCTCTGTAGTGTTTTTTTGTTGGATTGATTGACTCGCGGCATGTTCTGATTCAACTTTCTAATGATATGGATTACTCTCAGTTTTTTCTAGACGTTCGTATTTTGTTTTCAACTGTCAGATGTGTTTGTTAAAATGTACACCCTTTTTCGGCATTAAGGAGGAGTCTGTTGTTCTCTGATGTCCATTCCCAATCTTCGTGCATTTTTTTTAATCCGAATTTCTCTTTGTTGGATGGGTTGTTGTTGACCTCTTCAATTGGATCGGTATTCTAACACTAGACCTTCTATTGCCCGGATACTTGTTGAGCTGGATATAATTAAAAAATATCCTAAAAATTTGGTTAGGATCAGAAAATTATGGTTATTTACAAAAAGTGGAGTTTGAAAACTTTCTTGTATTTTGTTCTCATTGTAAAATTCATGCGCATGAGATTGTTGAATGCTTTGTGGTTCACCCACATCTAAAGAAAAATTTTGTTGTGCCTCCTAAAGCTTCTCCATCTCTTAAGGCTCCTTTGATTGTATCACAAAATGTTATGGTCACTAATACACTTATATCGGCGGTCATTGTTTTGAGATTCTTATCCCCAACCCAGTACTACGGCACTAGTTTGTAGGGCACTTGCTATAATAATGATGTGATTCCTTCTAATGGAAATCATTTACAATGCAACAATATTGGCATTAATGTTACTAATAGCAACTCTGAATCCCCTATGGTTGCTGATTCCCTAACTAATGCAGATTCCCTTACCTCTGTGTCACCCTTAACCAAAGGTAAAGTGAATGACCTTGTAGGAATGGCTAATGTGCAATATTTAGAGATAGTTTCTACTATTGATTTAGGTATTTGTGTTTTGCCCACTTCTAATCCTTCTTGTGCTTCTTCTTCTAACCTTGACGATTCCAAATCCATCTTTACATCATAATAATGATTTGGAAGAAGGTGAAGTGGGCTCCCTGTGTGCCTCTTTTCCAAGCAATTCTTGATCATTCATTATCTGACGGTGATGCTATGGATATGGCCAATAAATTTTAGACAGTTATAAAAAAGAAAAACAAATCCTCTAAATTTAAATTTTCTAGCTTTGCCAGAGTTACTAGTTCTGGCTCCTCTTACCAAAAATTAACGGTTTCTTAAATTATTTGGAATGTGAGAGGGATTGGTACCCTCTGTTAATATACAATCAATTTAGTTGGTCCCATATTATTTCTTTCTTGGCCATTTTGGAACCCTTTATCCTACCTTCTAACATTTATTACATTCTGATTGGTTTTGATAATTTCTTTTAGTAATAAAATTTAGATTTTTTGGAAAGGACCTTTTGTTTTACATGTTCTGCAGGATTTACTCTATGTTCTAAATGATAAAATCACTTATGATAATTGGTGTTGCTTTGAATCTTTTGTCTATGCTTCTTGCAATAGGTATGGTAGAAGGATCACCTGTGGGAAGATCTAGTTAATTTCTCTTCCGGTCAATGCTCCTTGGTTTGTGGGTGGGGACTTTAACACTATCTCTTCCTCATCAATGAGTTGGTGGTAATCGCTAACCTATTCTCCATGAAGGATTTCAATAACATGATCTCGATTGTCACCTTCTATTGGATTTATTGGATCTCATTTCACTTGGAATAATCACATACTCAGATTAGATAGGATCCTATTTAACAATCTATGGATCAATCTTTTCCTACTTTATTGAACATCTCGGTAGAACCTTATCCATTCCATTTGCTCATCTCTCAAGGTTAGTGGATCCTCTATTCCTATTTCATTCGATTTCAAAATATGTGACTTATGGATGATAGATTTGGAGGTGGTTGCTAGTGGTAGGCGAACCTCCATCACGATGATTCTATTCGATGACGAAGATAATAAATTAAAAGGTTTAAACAATGCCTTAAATGGTGGAACAAACACTGCTTCAAAAATTTCTTTACCTACATCAAAGAATTAGAACATGAGGTTATAGTTTTAGAAGACGCTTCCACTAATGATCCGTCCAAAATTGTCCTATTAAACTAAGCCAACGATAGGTTAACATGCTACCAAGACATAGAGGAGACCTATTGGAGGCAAAAAGCTTCTTTAAAATGGATATCTGATGGAGATAAAAATACCAAATATTTCAACAATGCTTAAAAAGAAGAAGGCTCTCAACCACATTAAAAAAAATTAAAACTAATGATGATAGCTGGTGTACTGACAATAAGGATCTTGCTGAGTCTAGTGTTTCTTTCTTTACTGAGCTCCTTAATAAAAATGTGAACTATGATGAGCTATCATGGCCTGAAGTTATCCCTAAACTCATTTCTGATGAAGATAACATTATGATTACTTCATTACCCTCTAAGTCTGAAATATCTTACACTTTGCAGAATATGAATATAGATTCGGTGGCTGGTCCTGATGGCTTTACTACTTTATTTTTTCAAAAGTGCTGGTATATTATCAAAGAAAATTTGATTAAAGCTGTTATAGATTTTTTTTTTAAAGGGAGTATTCTCCCCAAATATTTTTCTAGCACTTCCATTGTCCTAATCCCTAAAGTAGAAAACCCTGAACTTTAGAGTCACTTTAGGCCAATTAGCCTTTGTACCTTTTTTTAGTAAGCTCATCTCTAAGATCATGGCCAAAAGACTTAGCAGTCTGCTCCCTAAAATTATCTCCTCCAACAAAACTGGTTTTGTTAAAGGTTGATCTATCTCGGATAATGTTTTATTAGCCCAAGAAGTTGTTCATGATTTAAATGCTAAGGTTCGGTGTGATTTGTATTAATTGATATATATCCTTAATTATTATTATTAAATAGTATTAATTGCAGTACATAACCTCAACTTTATTATATTTTGAATTAAGATAAAATAAGAAATATTTCATAATAAAAAAGAATATATATATCAAATCATTAATTTTATTTTGAGATTAATATTATATATAAAGATCCTACACCACGTCCACCTCAAAATAAATTTAACAATTTTTAAAGTCTATACTCATAAAAATGATATCGAAATATTTTAAAATATATATTTTCATAATAATATATTTTTAGTAGAAATTAATCCAACGTATTTGGGCCCTCTCTCGTAGGATCTCTTTGGTAATTTTGTAACTTAATAATGATATTTCCATAATATAAAAGTTTTGATATCAACTGAACTGACTGAATTTGAATTATCGACAGGTAATTATAAATTGTTTGCCACATGCCATCCCATTAGTCCCACATTGTTAAGTGAATTAAATAAAATTACTACTGTTTCTACAAATAGCATTCCTGTTGCACAACATAAGCATAGTTAGCTCGATGGGGTATGGGATATAGGGTATAGGAGTATAGAAATTAGGATTAGATTTAAGTATAGAATTTAGGATTAGATTTAGGTATAAAGTTTAGATTTAGGAATAGATTTAGAGTTTATAATTTAGGTTATATTTATTTGGGATAGGGTTAGTTGGCGATTAATATGGCTGGCTGCCTACGGAAGGTGTGTTGTAGCGTCTCTACAAAAAGTAGAGCGTCTCCATAAAAAGGAGAGCAGAGCGTCTCCACAAAAAAAGAGAGCGTGTCATAATTTATTATTGGGGGAATTTGCATTCGCGTGTTCCCCACCAAATTATATATAAAATTTTTTTTATAAAGTTGAATGATATTGCATTTGTTAATTAATTATATTAGAAGGATATTTTCATATTTATTGTTATGTATATTTATTTAATTAAATTATGTTAATATATTTAATTATTAATTTTATAATTATGTGGTTAGCATCAGTTAGTAATAAAAAAGCTATAATAACGTAAACTTTAATAAGTCTATGTTTGGAAATTATTTAAATTATCTAAATAATAGATAAATTATTAAAAAAATAATTGAGTTTATGTTCAAATTTTCTAAAAATAAATAAAGTTTATAATAATTTAAATATTTTTTTAATATAAATCCACCTAAAACTCCTAAATTCATGTGTGAGGTGATGTGCCTATTAGATAATTCAATGCTCTTAATTAAGAGATTGAGGAAGTGTAGATTGTTAAATCCTTCATCGAATTGTGCTATCATTAAGAGCTAAACCTTAGAAGTTAAATCAATCACAAGTGTTCCAGTGTTACATACATAGCACTCAAATTTATTTATTTACATATTTAATATTTAAATTTTGATATTTATATTTTTAATACTTTACCTATACATAAAAAAGTATATTCTCTTTTGAAAATATAATAATAGTGATGTTTTTGATGTTATGTTAAAAATTTGAGTGCTATGTATGTAAATATTAAATTTTAGATATTAGATATAAATATATAAAATTATGTAATATGCATGCATATATCCTAAGAAATAATAGAAGTTGTAAGTATATTCTCATCATATAGAGAATAAAGCTAGAAAGTCCATATCACATCTAAAAATAATCTTCTAAAATTACAATAAAAATTAAGCTAATGAATGGTAACAATTTGTTATTTAAAAAAATTCAAAAAAATAGTAAATTATTTAAATTTTAAAAAATAATTTATTTACTTTAAAAAATATTAAAATATTAAATTTGCATTTTTTAAATATTTTTAAACTTTTTTTCTTATGACACTCTTTTTCAATTATTTTGTTAACCAAGTGATTTATTCAAACAAAATGTTGATAGATTGCATTCAACTCTATCATGTATATATCTATACACATATCAAATATAAATAGATTTTAGATAAATGAAAATTTAAACTTTTTTAGGTGTTGATGAATAATTTAATTACTATTAATATTAATAATTAGAATATGATTTAACCATGGAAATTTTTTATCAATTTTTTCTCTAACAAAATATAAATACAACTAATGCTCAATTAAAACGTTAATTTACACCATCCATTATACATGCCACTAACATGCTTTAAACTCCCATGTTTGCGGCCAGGGTAAGAATGATGATGATGGCAAAGTGATAAGGGTTAGACAATAATTATTGCTAATAGTGTTTGTTGACATCAATCATCGAACAAGACTTTCAAATCACTATGGCCTTCTGGAATGCTAGAGCGAAAATCATTTAAAATTGAAGGAGTTAGATATTGATATAAAGAAGTAAAAATTTTATCATTGAAAAATAAAAGACTATCTTTATATGAGTAGGTGGAAAAAACATACTAAAAGTTATAAGCAATTCACACATTATATGATCTATGTAGCATAGAGTCTATAAAGACAAAGTAATAAGCTATTTTTCTGAGTGAGGATTGTGTCAATGCTAGCACCCAAAGCATTAATTTCCATGATATAAGGAAGTGTAAAATTAAGAAAGGCCAATAATAGTGAGTTTGATAGAGAGATTTAAGGTAGTAAATGAGACATGTGAGTTAGCTATCGAAAAGAATTTGTCTTTTTAAAACAAAGCATTAAATTGATAAGGAGAAAATCTATTAATCTTAGAAACTTATGTAAATACTTGACTTACTATTAAGAGCCAAATATCATCGAAGATACTTATGAATCAACTGATTATGTAAAATTAAGCATCGATAAAAAATGATGAATATTAGTTGGTGATGATTTCCAAACTAAGGTGCGATGGTTAACATTTGCTTATGGTAATTCTTCAGGGATATGTTGGGTCTATGGTGGAAGATGGAAGATTATTCTCTAAAGTAGAATCCACTTAAGTAGAAAATCATGCTGATAAAAAAAAATTTAATTTAAAACACAATTACATGTGTTATGGCTAATGCCCAAGGAAGAGATCAAATAATAGGTTTAACTATAAACTTCTTAGTAAAATGTTAATATTTTTATATTTTTTATTTTTCATCTAGAAACTTTTATAATTGACTTTGATATAAAGAGACATTAAAATTGATTGACTAGGACTTATCATTCATTAATGGCCACAAACTCTATTTCCTCTTATTTCTCTTTTTTTTCTTCAAATTTCTTAGGCCAAGAGTCTTATAATTTCTATAAATATAACTTGAAATGCATTATAATTTTAATTATTAAATAAATTATTTTGAGTGAAATATTGATCTTTGTTAGCTTGGTGCTTTTGATTTATGTTTGCCTCAAATTTACTTTTCTAAATTAACTAAGCTAGTCTTAATAATTCTATCATTATAGCAATCCAAAATCCACATTCAACTAAAATTCTTGATCGTTTCTTTTGATATTAAGGTAAAGATCAATAATTTTTTATATATCTTCATCTCATTGAAAGGCTACTCATAACCATCAATACTTCTTCAAATACAATGAAGATTAGTATTCATGTCTTTCAAATGTGATATAGTCTGTTTAGGGTTGCGTTGATATTAAAATACAATAATGAAAAGTTGCGATCTACGTTCTCTCATTATTTTATTAAATCAAATTATAAAATAAAATATTTTCACACTAGATTCTTCAAAATATAGCTAAAAAGTAATTTTCAACTTTCTAAATATTATAAGATGAGGTATCAATTTTAAAAGCTATTCTACTTTTTAATTTATTTAATTTTTTGCTATAATCTATACATTATATTTATTATTTATTCTTAGTTTATATAAAATATTATATCGAACAAAATTGTTTCTCATAATCATTTAAAACTTTATTTTACTTAGATCAGATGATTCCATCAAAAGCAAAAGTCAAATTAACTCAAATTTGAGTAGCTCATAATCTTATAAAATCTTCTTTAAAATGAATATAAAAGCAATTTAATGTAACAATAATTTTAATATTTTTATTCATTCATATATCTCATTAACTATTTTTCTCATTTACATGTATGGAAAAGAACTAAAGCCATGCTTTTGATGGGAGGATGATGGCTCTTATGTAATCATAATTATTTGTTGCAAGTCATCTTTAAGTCCCACAACCTTAGGCGATATAGAATGAGTTGGAAGGTTCATTGTGAGAATAAAAAAAAAAATTGAGGGATGGCATTGTATATGAAACCCTAAATTCCTTATATAATTTTCTATATATATATATATATATATATATAGATTGGGGAACCCCATATAAAAGAATTTTATTGCTAAAAAAAAGATTACAAGGTCCTAAAGAGGGGATAAACTTAGAAGCTAAAGAGCCACAATCATCCTAGAGTAAATCTCGACTACAACCCACATAATAAAAGAAAAAGAAAATAAAGAAAGCAAAAGATACACATGAGTAAGCGACAAAAGCCATTACGATGTTGAGGTGAAGAAGTTTATACCTCGAAGAAATAAGCGCAAGAGATGAACATCTGCAAACATCTAGAAAGAAGGTTAGCCGTTAAAGTGATATGAGATAAAAGCAAGAATGAAAAAAAGAGAGAGAAAGAGAGTTGTGGAAACAAGCTCGACAAGATCACACAACTTGGGTAGCAACCATGTGCATCCAAATCAAAGTTAGGGATACAAGATCTACTACTTAAGAATTGGTGAAATCAACCATCCATAATAGCCTACAAAGCGGGAAACAACCCATCCATTGGATGGGATTAGTGTGGCAGAAGCTATATAAAGTATATAGCAAACATACAGGGAGAGAAAGCCACCAGATACAAAAGATAAAGGGAAGACATCATTCCTTTATCAGCGGAAAGCAAATAATGCCAACAGATATCTCAATGCCATCCCACAACCAGTGGGGTCATTCCATAGAGATATAAATCAAACAGGTTCAGAAGGATAAATGAGAGCATCCAAGTTTAGGCATGCTTGCATGATTTCAATGAGCTATATACGGTTGCAATAGAACATAGCATACCAGAAGTAGTGAAAACATCCATACAACAAAGCCATAAGAATATGGTAAAAACTATTTGAAACAAACCCTCAATCCAGCATAAATCTTTCATAGGGAATCTTAAAAGCGGTGAGTGACCAAATAGCGATAGCACAAACCAATCAACAAACTAGCCACCATAACTTCCCAATGGACAAGAGATGAAAACCAAAAGTGAGCCCAACAAAAAATTAATATAGAATGTCAAAACATCAAGCAGACCACAAAAGAAAGAGGAGATATCTCCAGGGGGTACAATAAGAAAAGGTGGTTGGATACAATCCCAGGCATTTAAGGAAGAGCACTAAAGCCAAACAGTAGATCATTTTAACCCATATAGGACAAGCATATCCAACGATGGAGCTACAACAAGATTCACCATTGGAATATAAACAGAAAAGGGAGATACATAAATAGACCACAAAAAAATAAATGAAACAAGAAGAGCGACATAACCCAAATAGAAAGTAAAACAAGCCAATCGGGACTAGTGTGACACCCAAATGCAGGACAAGAGAGGGGACAAGAGCAACAACAGCCTAAGATGGGAGGCTAGCCCCCCCAACCAAAAGGTTAAACCAACCAGTAATAAAATTAAATTAAATATTTCTAACATAGGTAAACTTTTATCTTAATTCACAAGCCCTGTAAGAAGGAAGGAATATTATCATTGGAGAATAAATTCACAGAAGAGGACTTTGCACCCCAATTAACAAGGAAATCAGCATAGGAATTACCTTCATGATAGGTATGAGAAATATGATAATCAAGGGTGGTAAGAATCCCCATTGTACGGTTAAGTAAATTGAAAACTTTAACATTGCCATGAGCTCCCGACTTTAATAATTCCAAGAGGTGGAGAGCATCAATTTCAAACTAAATTTTCTAGAATCCTTTCTGAATGAAGACAGTAATCCTATAGTGAAGACCATAAAGCTCGACAAAAGAGCGGTCTTAAAGGAACAACAAAAGCGAGATCACCTTTCCTCATAATCTCTTAAAATTCCCCACAACCATAAAGCCATTAGAAAGCGATGATCAAGTTAGTGACATGATAATTAGGCTTTATCCAATATATAAATTTATGAGTATGCTCAAACTTCAGGGCCAAATGTTTAAACACTTTGAAGCGGAGGAGTAATGAGATCGACTTTAAAAGAGATGTAATTTTATATTTGGCTCTAATAATGATAGTTCATAGGGATAGAAATGATGCTAAGCATGTATCCCACCGGATATACTCAGTAGTAGCTAACACACCTTTGACATGGGCCCTTAAGTATAAGAAGAAAAGTTTGAAGAAGGCATGATAGAGGGATCCATCAAAGAGGAGTGTGTTTAACATCTTATCATACTAGCTCAAACCTTAGTAGCTATAGGGCCATTCATGAAGACAAGATCTATAGTTTCATTGTGAAAAGAACATTGGCATTTGGAGGGAAGATGGAAACCTTTAAGGAGGATGGCATCAGCAGAATGTAGTGCTTTAGCCAAGAGAAAGGGATAGAAATACTCCAAATTTTAGTGAAAACTAATGATTCTTGAGTTTTAAGTCTAAAAGCATGTCAAACATCCTTGAAAGATGAGGTAGATCCCTAACAGTTGTGCCTGCTAGGCCAATGTATTTTTTTGGAAGACGAGGTAGATCCCCAAAAACATTTGTTAATAATTCTGTTAATCTTTTTAATAACAAAAGTGTTCGGCACAATAGTGGAGAGTAGATAGAGAGACAAAGAGCAAAGAATACTTTTGATCAGGATAAGTATAGCACCAAAGGAAAGCAAATGTAACTCCAAAGAGAAAAATTTCTTATATATTTTCTGAATAATATCATCAAATAGGGAGGATCTTTTCGTTCCTTGATATAAAGGAGTACCCAGGTACTTAATAGGCAGAATTTGATGAGTAAAGCCTATAATGTTCTTAATAGCAATGATTCTAGATGATGAAATCGATGGACTAAAAATAAAACAACTTTTGTCAGGGTTAATCTTCAAGCCACTTTCCCTACTAAACAAAGTAAGAAATTTACATAACGTTTTAATATAGAGGGTAGATCCATTACAAAATATAATGAAATCATCAGCAAAACTGAGGTGGGAAATGGGAAATCCATCCCTAGTTTTATATAGCATGTTAAGCATTTTACAAAACATCTACTCAAGGCTTCTAGAAAGATATTCCACAACAATAATGAAAATGGCCGGAGAGAGTGGATCCCCTTGCCTTATCCCATGGGAGGAAGAGAAGAAGCCATGGACCTCTCCATTAATGAGTAAAAAAAACCAAGATTTCTTAATATCATTCTTAATTAGTGCAATAAACTGATTGGAGAATCCAAAAAGAGTTAAAATTTTATTAAGAAAAGTCCAACCAATGTTACCGTAAGCTTTGGAAATGTCCAGCTTAAAAATTAGGTTACCACACCAAACCTTAGCATTTAAATCATGAACAACTTCTTGGGCTAATAGAACATTATCCGAGATAGATCAACCTTTAACAAAACCAGTTTAGTTGGGGGAGATGATTTTAGGGAGCAGACTGCTAAGTCTTTTGGCCATGATCTTAGAGATGAGCTTATTAAAAAAGGTACAAAGGCTAATTGGCCTAAAGTGACTCTAAAGTTCAGGGTTTTCTATTTTAGGGATTAGGACAATGGAAGTGCTAGAAAAATATTTGGGGAGATATACTCCTTTTAAAAAAAAATCTAAAACAACTTTAATCAAATCTTCTTTGATAATACACCAAGACTTTTGAAAAAATAAAGTAGTAAAGCCATCAGGACCACCACGAATCTATATTATATATTAAAGTGTAAGATATTTCGACTTAGAGGGTAATGAAGTAATCATAATGTTATCTTCATCGAAATGAGTTTAGGGATAACTTCGCCATGATAGCTCATCATAGTTCACATTTTATTATTAAGGATTAAAGAAAGAAACACCGACAAGATCCTTATTGTCAGTACACCAGCTATCATCATTAGTTTTAATTTTTTTTTAATGTGGTTGAGAGCCTTCTTCTTTTTAACCATTACATGGAAATATTTGCTCTTCTTTTTGTGGAGACGCTCTGCTCTCCTTTTTGTGGAGACGCTCTGCTCTCCTTTTTTGGAGACGCTCTACTTTTTGTAGAGACGCTACGGTAGCGCACCTTCCGTAGGTAGCCAGCCCCATTGATCGACAACTAACCCTATCCCAAGTAAATATGACCTAAACTATAAACTCTAAATCTAAATCTAATCCTAAACTCTATACCTAAATCTAATCCTAAATTCTATTCCTAAATCTAATCCTAATTTCTATACTCTTATACCCTATACCCCATACCTCGTCAAGCTATATATTCTTATATCTGAGAATGCTATTTGTAGAAACAAAGGATAGCTTCCTTTAATTCGCTATGATGTGGAGACTGGCTTGAAAACAATTTATAATTACTATATAGAGCCATGACGGTCCTCCTTAGGCCATCAAGATTATTTGACTGATTGAAATCATCATTATATGGCTTTTTTTAAAGCCATTTATAGATTATCTGGAATGATTGAAATATTTAAGCATGAATTTTAGATCTCGCTCATAGGTATAAATGAAAAATTAGCTAAAATGAAATATATGAAAGAATAAAAATAAAATGGTTTGTTACATTATAATTTAAAATAATATTATCTTTTTATATTCATTTTCAAGGAAATTTTATAAGATTATTAGCAATTAAATTTTGAGTTAATTTGACTTTAGCTCAAGATGAAATCAACAGATCAAAAATAAAATTAAATGATTATTTTGAATTTTTCTAAAATGATTAGGAGAAAAAAGTTATGTTGGATATTTCTTTATATAAAGTAAATAAAAAAAATATAGTACATTAATTATTTTAAAATATTGAATAAATAAATAAGTTTGGAGAGCTTTATTTTGCAATTAATATCTCATCTTACAGTAATTAGAAAACTAGAAAATTTATTTTTTTAATGTTGAGCATATAACATCAAATTTGTGTTCTCATTAAAAAATAAGGCGATTTACATTCATCCATACAATTCTTATGATTTTATATATCTTACATCTAAATTTTACTTTTTATATGCATAACACAACAAAAATATCATCATGATTCACCTTTTTAAAGTGAAATGCACATTTTTCAAATATAAGAAAGTGTTGAATAAATAATATCAAAGTTTGGTTGTTCGATATATAAATGTATAATAATTGTGTAATGTGTATGTAAATCTTTTAAAAATTAAATTATCTAATTATTAGAGCATTGATGCAATTATAAAAATTTGTTTTCAATTTAATATTTTATATTGATTATGATTTAAATATAAATATTCTAAAAATACATAGTATGTAAATTAAATTAGATAATAGATTGATTTGATGGATGTGTTTTTATTTTATTTAGACCATAAAATTAAACCCTTTTATTATTTTGAGATTTTGAAAAAGAAAATTATGACACTTCTACAATTACAAGATAAAATCAACAAGAGATAAATAAACACCCTCATGGTTTAACGATATAATGGTTAAACTACTAAGAATAGCCCAAATTGAGCTAATTACATCTTATTTAGAATATATATTTTGGCAAAAGAGTTTAAGATGGAACAAATGACTATAAATAATTTTGAGTAATTAATTTAAATTGTGTACTATGAGATAGAATAAATTATTAAATTTGGTGAAATTTATGTAGGTATCAAGAGATAGGGAACAAGATTAGGCCTTAAACTTACCTAATTTGGATGGGAGCTTTGCATGAAATTTTAGAATAAAAGCGATTTGAGATGGGTAATGACTAACTTTATAAAATGTTAAAGATGCAAAAAAAATAGATGTCAAAAAATTTAGAACTAGATCAAGTGAGTAAAAATAAAATAAAATGGAATAAAAATAACTACCTACTCTCATCAAAGAAATGATAAACTTAAGCCGTCAAACAAAAAACTAAAAAAAATTACATTAAAAGATTTAATTAAATAATTAAAGTTATAAAGTATTTTAGTTTATATTTATAAGCATTATAAGACCATTATATGAAAACTTTTGGAAAAAAAAAAGAATAAAGAGAAAAAATATAAGGGAAAAAGGGGTTAGGAGCCATTAATAAATGATGAGTACCAACAAGTAAATTTTACAACTTTTTTATGACAATCATACAAACTTTTGATTGAAAAATAAATATGTAAAAAATATTAATATATAAATTATATTCCAAATAGTCTAAATTATGTGCTCTATATTGGGCATTTGTTTGGTAAATGTAGTTGGACTTATTCTTGATCTTTTCTTTTGTTTTATTCTTAGCACTTATAGTTGAGTTTTAAATATGATTTTTTTACCCATATAATGTGTTACATCAATTTAGAGAATGAACACTTTTTTAAAATCATTAGTATTTAATTTTTCATCATCATTAATTAGTAGATTCATAATCATCTAGAATAGCACTTAGTTCTTGACGTTTAGTCGGTAATTACATAAATTTGTAAGACTAATAGATCATTATCAATCCTTTTGTTCATAATTTCATAATAATAATTACCCATTTATTGATTTCTTGGAAATGATAAATTTCTTTAGATGGTTAACTTAGATACATTATTTATTACCTTGAAATCAACTCTATCAAACTCAACATTATTGGCCCTTCCTAATCACATTTCTTTCTACTCTAGAAATGAATGCTATGGCTAGCATCAGTAATCCTCCCTAAAGAAAAAACAACCCATAGCTTTCTTCAACAAGAAGCTCAATTATGTCGTGCAATAGGTTTTAACTTATGTTTATAAGCTTTTGCTATTACCATATTAATCTACATATGATGAATATCTTATTAGGCACTAATTTCACCATTAGATTGATTAATATAGCATATGTGAAAAAAATCAAACAATTTAAACTCCAAAGCATCAAAAAATTTTAGTTAAATTACTTGGGTTTCTCTAATAAGATTAGTAATGCCTTATTAGACATTAATGAAGTTTTATTATTTTTTTGTCTTTATAAACTTCTATATTAAAATTCCTTTGCATCATAAAGCCTTTTATGCATGCTACTACCATAGATTCAATGATGTGTAAATTGTTGAAGTGACTCAAGATAAGTTTAAATAAGTTTTCAACCTATACTTATAAAAATGATTTTTTTATTTATTTTTCATTGAAAAAATTATGGTTTCTATAGTCTTTAAAGGAACATCTGATTCCTTCTATTTTAAATAATTTTCATTTAATTGATTTGAAGTTGATTGATCTTGTATATGGACTCATGATTGAATAAATCCATTTACAAGTGGTTTGATTTTTGATTTGAGTTTTGATTGTTTGATTGAGGTTTGGATTTATATATGAGCTCGTGATTCTAGGATTGATTGAGCCATGAGATAAAATTAACGGTTTAGCTTGATTTGAAAGTGATTTGACTAAGTTCAAGATTTTGATTTGAAAGATTTAGATTGGATTTTGAATTAATTTGAGTTTGATTTTTGGAATTGGTTCTGATTGTTTGAATTTATATTTCATTTATATATGTGAATATAGATGAGAATATAAATGAATCATGAGAAAATTTTAAGAATTTGAAGTTGTTTAATCATGATTTAAGTTAAATCCATTAAAGAGAATTTAAAGGATTTAAGGGAATTTTTAATTTGAAATTTAATTTTTGAATTGAATTGAATTGATTTATATTAATATTTCATTTATATATATATGAATATAAATGAGAATATAAATAAGTTTTGAAAAAATTCCATGACTTTGATTAGGTTTGATCAAGTTTTAGGTTAAGTCCATTAAAGGGAATTTCAAGGATTTTAAATTTACAATTTAATTTTTGCTTTTGATTGGATTGATTTATATTTATATTTCATTTATATATGAGAAAAAATGAGAATATAAATAAGTTTTTAGAAAATCTCATGAATTTGAATAAGTTTGATCAAGGTTTAGGTTAAATCCATTAAAGGGAATTTAAGGGAATTTCAAGGATTTTAAATTTGGAATTTAATTTTTGTCTTTGATTTGATTGATTTATATTTATATTTCATTTATATATGAGAATATAAATGAGTATATAAATAAGTTTTGAGAAAATCCCATGAGTTTGAATAGGTTTGATCAAGGTTTTGGGTTGATTTTAGCTAAGTCCTTTAAAGGAAAATTAAAGGAACTTAAGAAAATTTTCAAGAATTGATTTGGAATTTTGATTTTGATTTGATGAGTTTGAACTTATATTTCATTTATAATTGTCAATATAAATGAGAATATAAATTACTCATGAGAAAATCTCAAAGGTTTGAATAGGTTTAGATTGTAATTTTGGTTAAGTCCTTAAGGGAAGCTTAATGACATGGAAAATTTTGGAATTAGGAATTTTGATGAATCTTGATAATGGGTTTCAATCATGTGGAGTTGATTTGAATTTAAAGAAAATCAAATAGAATTGATTTGGAGTTTGACTTGAAAGAAGGAAAGCAATGAATTTTTTAAGCTAAAGGGTAAGAAAGTTTTCCTAACACCCATAGGGCATGACCTATTTCTATGACTAACTCTTGTAAGTCTTCTAAGGCTAGGGGAGTATCCACCTAATCACTAGATGTGTCTTAAGACTAAGGAACTATTAAAGTCTAAGAGGAGTCTTATGCCTAAGATGGAGGGGTTGAGAGCTCATTCTAAAATGAGGTCAACAATTATATAAGAAAATTTATGCATTTGAGTGTCTTAATGACATTGAAATTTAATGAACTTATGTATATTAGATTTTTCTCATCATAACTCTATTTTGATTATAAATACTGATAATTAAGGATTATTTAATTCTTTAAATGGTATCATAAACTTTTTGGTTGTATATTGAAGTTCTTGATTTAAGAATACTGTGATTTTCTTAAAGATGCAAAAAAAAAGTAAAAAATAATTATTCTCAATTTAATTGGCTATAATTTCTTCAATTGGCTGTTATTGTAGACTAAAATAGTGATTATTTTTGCTTATTTTCTTAAATTGATTATTTTTTTATAAGTTTTATTTTAATTTTAAATAATTAAAATTAAATAAATATATTTTTTATGTGTTCACTTAAAATGCTTTAGCTTGAAGGATTAATTATGATAATAGATTGTAAAACCAAACGACTATCTTAAGTATGCTTTTTTAATTAAAATTTTGGATATGTAATCAATAAATAATTTTCAGAGATATAAATTTTGTTTTTTTTAAAGAAATTTGATGCTTCCCTCATTCCTATATTTTGATTATATTGTTTACATAATTTTAAAAGTTTCTAGATGAAAATAAAAAATATAATACTTTTATAGACTACTGCTACATAGATCATATAATGTGTGAATTGCTTATAACTTTTAGTAAGTTTTCACCTACTCATGTAAAGATAATCTTTTATTTTTCAATGATAAAATTTTACTTCTTTACATCAATATCTAACTCCTTCAATTTTAAATGATTTTCACTCTAGTATTCCAGAAGGTAAGTTTGAAAGTCTTGTTCGATGATTGATGTCAACCCTTATCACTCTACCATCATTTGTCTTACTGCATAAACATGGGGTTTAAAGCATGTTAGCGGCAAGTATAATTGATGGTGTAAATTAGCGATTTAATTGAGCATTAATTGTATTTATATTTTGTTAAAGAAAAAATTGATAAAAAATTTTCATGTTTAAATCATATTCTAATTATTAATATTAATAGTAATTAAATTATTCATCACACCTAAAAAGTTTGAATTTTCATTTATCTAAAATCTATTTATATTTGATATGTGTATAGATATATACATGATAGAGTTGAATACAATCTATCAATATTTTGTTTGAATAAATCATTTGGTTAACAAAATAATTGAAAAGACGTCATAAGAAAAAAAGTTTAAAATATTTAAAAATTCAAGTTTTATAATTTAATATTTTTTAAAGTAAATAAATTATTTTTTAAAATTTAAATAATTTACTATTTTTTAATTTTTTTTAAATAAACAAATTGTTACCATTCATTGGCTTAATTTTATTGTAATTTTAGAAGATTATTTTTAGATGTGATATGGACTTTTCTAGCTTTATTCTCTATATGATGAGAATATACTTACAACTTCTATTATTCTTAGGATATATGCATGCATATTACATAATTTTTATGTATTTATATATCTAATATCTAAAATTTAATATTTACATACATAGCACTCAAATTTTTAACATAACATCAAAAAAATCACTATTATTATATTTTCAAAAGAGAATATACTTTTTTTATGTATAGGTAAAGTATTAATAATATAAATATCAAAATTTAAATATTAAATATATAAATAAATAAATTTGAGTGCTATGTATATTAACACTGGAACACTTGTGATTGATTTAACTTCTAAGGTTTAGCTCTTTAATTTATTGATGAAGGATTTAACATTCATCATAAATTTATAATAAAATAATATAAGATGATCAACAATCTACACTTCCTCAATCTCATAATTAAGAGCATTGAATTATCTAATAGGCACATCACCTCACACATGAATTTAGAGTTTTAGGTGGATTTATATTAAAAATATTTAAATTATTATAAATTTATTTATTTTTAGAAAATTTGAACATAAACTCAATTATTTTTTTAATAATTTATCTATTATTTAGATAATTTAAATAATTTCCAAACATAGACTTATTAAAGTTTATGTTATTATAGCTTTTATTACTAACTGATGCTAATCACAAATTATAAAATTAATAACTAAATATATTAACATAATTTAATTAAATAAATATACATAACAATAAATATGAAAATATCCTTCTAATATAATTAATTAACAAATGCAATATCATTCAACTTTATAAAAAAAATTTTATATATACTTTGGTGGGAACACGCGAATGCAAATTCCCCTAATAACAAATTATGGCATGCGCTCTCTTTTTTGTGGAGTATGGAGACGCTCTACTTTTTGTAGAGCATTTCTGACATTATTAGTAGGCTACCATATTAATAAACCAATAACCCTATCCCAAGTAAATATAACCTAAATTATAAACTCTAAATATATTCCTAAATCTAAACTTTATACCTAAATCTAATCCTAAATTCTATACTTAAATCTAATCCTAATTTCTATACTCTATACCCTATATCCATCACAAAATATAGAAACTATAACTTTCTTTAATTTTAATGTGACTATCCCATACCCCATCGAGCTAAACTATGCTTATGTTGTGCAACAGGAATGCTATTTGTAGAAACAGTAGTAATTTTATTTAATTCACTTAACAATGTGGGACTAATGGGATGGCATGTGGCAAACAATTTATAATTACCTATCTTTGTGCCGATAATTCAGTCAGTTCAGTTGATATCAAAACCTTTTATATTATGGAAATATCATTATTAAGTTACAAAATTACCAAAGAGATCCTCCGAGAGAGAGGGCCCAAATACGTTGGATTAATTTCTACTAAAAATATATTATTATGAAAATATATATTTTAAAATATTTTGATATCATTTTTATCAGTATAGACTTTAAAAATTGTTAAATTTATTTTGAGGTGGATGTGGTGTAGGATCTTTATATATAATATTAATCTGAAAATAAAATTAATGATTTGATATATATATTCTTTTTTATTATGAAATATTTCTTATTTTATCTTAATTCAAAATATAATAAAGTTGAGGGTTATGCAATTTACTATTATTTAATAATAATAATAAGGATATATATCAATTAATACAAATCACAATACTAATTATTACTAGAAGTTTATAGAGTTACGTTAATCAGTAATATCTTGTATTTTAATAACTAAAAAAAAGTACTAAGTTTATTCATTTTATTGCTAACATCTCTTATATCTCAATATACATTTTTTTTTTGTAGTATTACTCAAATATAACATTTCTTACTTATGACATTGAGTTTTGACATAAATTAGACACAGCATTTAGATACATAACATATAATTATTAAATAATTAATAATTAAATTTTAATATTGAAATAAATAATGCTCAAATATTTAATATTATATCTATAATATTATCGTCATTAACTTTTTAAAATGTAATATTTATAAATATTAAATTTTAATTATTAGATATATAAATACATAATAATTATGTGAAATTATAAATAAAGAGTCGGAAAATGAATCTAACATATTACATCATCTTCTAACACATTCTAAGTGACTTAAATCACAACAACTTATATCTTCTAATAGAGATCAAACAAAAACCAAAACTTGCATCCTTTGTTTGAATCCAACATAAACAATATATTAAAATTTGAACTTACGCTTGTAATCTGTATCACCTATAACATTATTTTTTTCTTGCATGTAATAATCATTTCTAAAACCCTAAACCACGATTTCAAGTCTCAACAACTTGAGTAACTCTTGAGCCAGAATGACTCAAACTCTTATGAAACTCAAGCATTCTACACTTACAAAATAACCCACAACAGCTAAAAGCCCAACCAATTACACACAAAATCATCTGCATGAATCATATAAATTAAAATCACACATAAATTTCGAAGCATGGCACTCTACTAGAATAAAATACAACTGATATGACACTTAAAATACTATTAGTGAAATAATCTTGATGTTAAAAGCGATCCAAGTTGAAGCGGTGAGACAAGCTCTTAAAATATCCTTCTTTGGGATATCGTTAAATCCTAAATAGCTCTCAAATATGAAGTGTTTATAGTCAAATCGGCTTGAGCGGTTCCAACAAAAAGATCTTACAATTGATCATTTGTCATGATCAAAATCATTTTGAGCCGTCATGAAATTAGTGGTACGGGTTTTGTATGTATTTATAGACGCATTTCCTCCGTCTATAAATAACCCTCATTCCTCATATGAGGAGAGGCCGTGAAGGAGAAGGGAGGCAAGCAGAGAGAGGAGAGCTCTAAAGATCCTCCAAACAATCGTCGCCACTCAATGGTCGTCAACCACGCCCATGACCGCGCCGTCATCGCCATCGTCACCATGTCGTCTGTTGCGTCAATCACTATCGTCGGTCATCGTCGTCAACATCGTCGTCAACATTGTATTAAGTTGTCCATTTCTCATATACAATTTAATCCGATCGGAAAGGTCTTGTACTCAAAACGGATACATAGTGGAAGCTTTTTCTGGGTCCGTGATTTTCCCTCTTTTGAGGTTTTCCATAAAATTGGTTTTATTGTTCACTCTTTAAATACTGTGTCTTTGGATTTAGCGCTAAGGAATACTTTTACTCTCGGTTTCTAGCGCATATTTGTGGGAATAAGAACCCTCAATCAATTTCTGAAAACCGTCATGGCCAATAGGCCTTACGTACGAGCCTCTCCTCAACTCGTCACTCTAAACTAATCCAACCAACTTCACTCACTTCACGATAGGCGTGATCATAATTGCAGAATCTCTTTAGAAGATGTCGAATGGAAGAGTCTCAAAATGAGATGATCGACATTTTGCGAGAACACACCACTATATCGCAAACACATGTCCCCAAGATCGATCGTTAGCGCGGAGGTCAAAATGCTAATCTCCACGACTGAAGTTCCGCTTCCGGATATCTCTCTCAGACCGCCAGGTTCTCATCCATCCATCACTCGCGGCGCTAATCCACCAATTATTGTGGGTAGCAGCGTTCGTCACCGACTCCACTAGTCATGTTATATCTTAATTCTTAAGGCAATTTCACCTTCAAGGCAAATTATCTTCCCCCCTCACATGGTATGAGGAATCACCTCTTTTGGCTAAACATCCTATTCTCATGGGTTTCAAACTTCCATTGATTCCTAATGAAGTGACCACATGAACATTGACCATTCACTATCATGCATATCATGCTCGACACATGCTTTCTCAGGTCTTTCCAGTTACCCTCAAGGGACAAACTTGCACTTGGTTCTACTCATAGGGAATCCATCCATACCTTTGTGACTTGCCAAGATTTTTGTAGAGCAGTTCATTGCGAGGATCATTAAAGATTCCTCTCATATCTGTTGTGAGGGTGAATCACTTAAAGAATACTTCAGATTCTCCTAAATCAATAGGGTAGATTACAGAGTTTTCAGAGGCTCCACTGCTTATCACGGATTACCTTAGTGGAAACACATTTCTTAATGCCCATCGAAAATAATTTGAACAATCCACAAAAATGCAAGCTCTAGGAAACACGGATCCAATCCCATCGAAAAGCAACAGGCGGTCAGCGCTCTCTTTGAGGGAAAAGCCTGTTGTATCAACTATGGTCTTGGGCCTCAAACCCGGTCGGTCAGAGAGCGGAGGCGTATGACCTGAGGTCTTGATCCTCACTGTCCGACAGATCAACGCCTCTTCGAGGAAAGCAGACCTGCTGAACTACGGGCCTTCTTCTCCGACAGAAGGTGCTTATTCTAGGGGTTTTATAGACTCCTTCTGGGGCAAGGGTAAAAAAGCCGCAAACCCGGCAGAAATCAAAAACCGTCATTTCGGCCAGGCATCCATTCGCTTTGCCGGGGCACCGCCATCATGGTCCCATACCCGCGCTAAGCCGACCCTTGGCATCATTGCTGAGCCGCTCGATCCACGGGTTCAATCTTTCAGCGATGGCCCAGAAAAGCGTCCAGCTCGAGCGTTGCGTAAATTCGCGGTCGACCAGCGGCCCGACCCATCAGCGCATTGAACCAGCTCCAGCAGCTCCGGCTTAGGCCACTACAGGCCCGCCACCGTAGCGCACCATCGGTGAATTTATGCCTCCATGCGCTGGCTGCCTCGCCGGCACCGATGGCGTCAAGTTCGTTCGCATGGGTCCTAACCTCGAATTTTCCTTTGCATCGACTTAGTAGTCATAATATTGTGCTCTATGAAGACTCTTCAAATATGCGTTAATGGACCCTCAAATTTCATTGAAGAATTTATTTTATTTTATTGACATATATTTTTGAATGATTGAGATAATGTCATCCAAAATAGGGGATGATGACACTTAAAATACTATTAATTGAAAGCATCTTGATGTTAAAAGCAAGCAAGTTGAACGGTGAGATCAAGCTCTTAAAATATCTTGGAACTTTGGGATATCGGTTAAATCCAAAATAGCTCTCAAATATGAAGTGTTTATAGTCAAATCAGCGTCTCACGAGCGGTTCCAACAAAAAAAATCTTACAATTCGACTTCATTTGAGCATTCAAATGCACAATACATCATGATCAAGGGGATCATTTTGAGCCATCGGATGAAGTGGAGTGGTTTTATGTATTTGACGCCATAATCTAGCCCCTCATTCCTCATGAGGAGAGGCAATGAAGGAGAAGGAGGCAAGCAAAGAGGAGAGCTCCTCCTCCAGCCTGTCGTGCACTCGGCGTCGTCAACCATGCCACCGCCCGTATCCTCCCGATCCTTTTGTGTCGACCATTGTTGGTCATCATCAAATTATCTCGTCGGTCATCGCGTCAACATCATTGTCAATCGTCGTCACATTCAACATCGTCGTCACATTATTATTCGCATTTGTCATTTCTCATATACAATTCTGTAATCCATCGGAAGATCTTGTACTTTGAAACGGATACATAGTGGAAGCTTTTCTTCCTCTTTTTTGAGGTTTTCCAAGTAAAAGTCGGATTTTATTGTTCACTCTTTAAATACCTATTGTGTGTGTTGGATTTAAATAAATACTTTTTCATGGCTTTCAGCAAATACTAATTTCGTACTATAGAATGAGCCATCATAATCATCATTATTAGTCTTATTATAACTATTTATCGCTGATAATCTCATTTTAATTTATTCCATAAGTGACATCAATTCAAATTAACAAGATATGGAGGATGTTGGTATTTGATACCTTTTATCCTTGAGTGAGAGTTTTGTCACCAGGTCCATAGGTTTTGAGCCATTATGTGGCCACAATATCTTTTCCAATCACATCTTTAACGTTTGTTCCACTACCACCCACTGCATTTATTTTATATGTTAGAAACATAAAAATTATCAACATATCATGATCAAAACTTATTAGATAGAACAAAATTTGTTCAAAATTAGAAGACATTTGATATA
Organism: Cymbidium sinense; assembly: GCA_021442155.1. Classification (NCBI taxonomy): domain Eukaryota; kingdom Viridiplantae; phylum Streptophyta; class Magnoliopsida; order Asparagales; family Orchidaceae; genus Cymbidium; species Cymbidium sinense. The sequence goes on from JAKCPB010001076.1 coordinate 59,861, forward strand.
AACTACCATACATTTAAATTTTGCCTCGTGAAAAAATGGCTTGAATTTTTATCTTGAAGGTCTTCTTATTTTGAACTAATTGATTCCTATTCAAGATTTTATATCAAGATATGATTGTTTTTCAGCTAGAAAATATAAGACATTGGATTGATAAAACTAGAGAGATTGATGGAGCTATAATAAATACTATTTTGTGCTAACATGTTTCCACATCAAAACAACAGAAGACCATTGAATAAGTTGAGATTTATTAAACAAAAAACACAATATTTTTACTCTATTTAATTTTTTTATCAAAAAGCAATAGATATTTAGAAAAACATATCGAAGTTAATCGACATAAACTTTGCTCATAGCGTGCTCCTTCATGAATTTATACAAGAGAAATGCTGCAAAGTACATTGAACCTTACTTTACCATATATTGGCAAAAAAAAGGATACCAACACAAAAGTCATCTCAGAAACAAATCTAGGCTGATTGCTAATAGGTTACAAGCTTATGCTCACAAAGTTGAAGCTTATAGAATAAACTTTATCACTCTGATAAAGCACTTATATGTTTCAAAATATATATATATAAGGTAGTAAAGTTTTTAAACTTTTGAAAGTCCCTAGTTAATCAATCTCCGAAGAAAATGCATAAATTTTAAAAGCAACTCAAGAAACTCAAGATTATGATAAGTTGCAATTATATTTAAGGTAGAAAAAAGTATACCAACACCTTGACCATAAATGATAAAACTTCTGTCGGCCTCTTGCAACAACAAGCCTTTATCCTACTATGTAGGGTTAGCTACATGAATCATTTTTCTCCAATGTGTCATATTCTCATTTAATCCTAATAAATTAAGGTCATTTTTTACACTTGCTAACCAAGTTTTTTTAGATCTACCTCTACTTTTCTTATCATGGGCCAATTCTAGAAAAATCTACTCTCTCTTTGGTCATCGGTTGACATTTTATATGACCAAATCATCTGACAACTCTTTCTAATCTTATTTATCCTTTGTTGCTACTCTATTACATATTCGTTTCTCATTTTGTCTATAAGTGTAAAACCTCCACATAAGCATCCTCATCTCTACAATGCTTAATTTTATATTTTGTTTTTATTGGCCAATATTTTTTGCCCTAAAGCATTGCAAGTCTCACCACCATCTTATAAATATTTCCTTTGAGCATAAGAGGTACTTTCCTATCACACAACAAGCCCGACGCATTCCTCAACTTCAACCATCCAACTTGATTTCTACTAATAACACCATCTATATCACTATTATTTCAACAAAAGACTTGAGATTTGTAAAATGTTCACTTTATTTAATGACTTATCACTCATTCTCACTACTCCTCCATTAGATCTTTTATAACTAAAGTTACATGTATTGGAATTTAGATCTACTCAAATGAAAGCCTTTAGACTCTAAGGTTGACCTTCATATTTCAAGTTTTCTTGAACTCTCTCTCTAATCTTTTCAACAAAAAGAATATCATCAGCCAAAAGTATACACCAACACACATCCTCTTGTAAATGTCTAGTAAGAACATCCATAACTAAAGCAAAAAGAATTGGGCTTAAAGCTAATCCTTATTGTAATCTAAAATAGGAAAATATTTGGTCAATCCTCCTCATATTTGAACACAAGTGATAGCTTCAATATACATATCCTTAATGCCTTGAATGTAGGTAATGTTAAATCCCTTCATTTTTAGAACTCTCCAGAACACTTCTTTTAGAACTTTATTATATGCTTTCTATAAATCAATAAATATCATATATAGATCCTCGTTACTCTATACTTCTCCATCAAACCTCTTACCAAATGCATAGCATCCATAGTAGAACTACCCATCATAAATCCAAACTATTTTTGACAAACTTTGTACCATATCATAATCTATGCTCAATTACTCTCTTCCATAATTTTAATATGGCATTAACTTAATTTCTCTATAATTTGTACACTCTCTTGTACATCACTTTAAGATAAATTCCACTTGATCACCTTCAATAAGCACTCAGAGGTAAGCATTTTTTGACTTGATGGAGAAATTAGTCAATCTCACTACTCTAGTTTTTCAGTGTTCAAAACACCAAGCCTAGTATAGAATTTTTCGTTATGCTTTTGGAAGAAATTTGTGAGAAAGCTATAATTTTAAATTTATTTTAGAAATATAAAATTTAAATTTTCCGCACTAGAAATGTATTTTGAGTCAATAAAGATCAGGCCGGTTGGCCTTAAGCAAAGTTTGAGTTGTTTGATGCTTGATAACAAATAATCAGATTTGGCTATGGAAGTTTGATGACTAGTTTTTAGTTAAAAATTTCCCAATGACGGGTGTGTCTCTATTTATCCCATGACTCAAAGGTCTATATTTGTACACTGAAAAATGAAGATATTCATATAGCCGGCTCAAAAGCATTTCAGCTTGAGTATAATCAATACAAAGATGACTATAAATCGCAATCTTCTCAAATACAGCCAAATAAAACAAATTTGGCGGATTATCAAGTTTGGAGAGTTCCTTTAGCCCTCTATTTTCTTAGGAGAAATCAAAGAATTTGCAAAATTCTTGTTAAAGCTAAGCTGGGATTTTTTGCATGTGTTCTCCGAAGTGGGCTCTTGGTTGGACGGAAATGATCTCATTTCCAGAAATAAAATCGTCAATCGCAGCATTAAATTTTGAAAAGCAGTCTCCTAAGTGATAAAATACACAATGGGCCTGAAGATGAAAAAAAAGTCTTTAAGCTGAGAACTGTAATTGGAAAATGTGTTTTTCTTCCCTACATATGTTTCTCTGTAGATCTCACTCGTCGTGTTCTTAAGGTATCTCGATTTCTCCTTCATCTAATCCCTCGTGACCTTCTTTCCCACTATTGTGTTCCTACATTTTACTCGGGGTATTTTCCATCTCTTTCACCATAAAAAAAATAAACTAATCAGCATCCAATTGCAAACAATAAAAGGGAGAGAATCTGCAGCTCCCCGGAGGGACAAAGAAATAGGTATAAGGAATCACCATCCCTGCAGTTGGTAACGAAATGGTTCCAAGAAGAAGAAGATTCATGAGCTTCCTTTTGCCCATGTCTGGAACCCTATCAGCTGAAATGCTTGTAGCCTGGCATGCAACCTTCATACTCCTATCCTTCTCGGAGCACAACCCTTATGTTGGCTTGTAAAACAGAGCGTGCGATGGTGCATATATTCCATTTTTACTGGCGTAGAATTTATGTGCAGAGAATAACATTATCTCCAGCTGAGTTTGTCAGATAAGTGATCCTGCAAGAAAAAGATAAGTTTAAGGCGCAGTTACCTGAGAAGGGTAAGCAGCAGTGGACAGAGTGGCGGAGGCCATTCCAGTTGAAGGGAGAGTTCCGTTCTTCCCTGAAGTTGTCAAGATAGGTGCATAAACACTGGACTGAGAGATTGGGATAGAGAGGTTTATGGAAAATGAGTGGACTTTGGCAACCACACGGTTGAATTTGTCTCCATGTTTTTGTTATCCATTCCTTCTTTTTCTTCCTTCTTAATAATGGCAATGTTCACTGAGTTACCGATAGGATATTTGGTCAACATCTACATACAACTTTCTTTTCACAGAGTTAATCCGCCTAATTTCTAAGACAATCAACAACCTTAACCACCTGTGTTAGTTCACAAGTGTTTAAATTTCGCACTCATCGATTCGACAATCAAAACGTCATCAAATTTGTTAATAAACAAGGTCGAACAAATTTACACCCTAAATCAATTCATCAATTCCCCAAACCCCCACCCCGACCAAAGAAAGCAAGTCAAAAGAAGAAGAAGAAATCCCCACCGATTACCTTCCTGTGCGAAAACCCGATGAAGAAAGCCAAAGATGAACGCGATCGCGATCACTCTCAAGTTCATCCTATCCACAGGGTTGATGCAGCCAGTGCCGAACCATGTTACCTCCTCTATGTGATTGATCTCAAATAGATTCCTGATGCTCCACCCCCATTTCGCCACCCTTCATGGCGACTTGAGTGGGCCACGTCACCTACCGCTTAAGATCGGAGGCCTTGAAGTCCACTTAGCCGGGTACTTCTTTTGAAGAAAGTCACAGGGCAGCTTCTGATGTTTGGTCTTTACTTCCCTGAAAGTAAAGTATTATACTACGAGCTGCTGCTAAAAGCCTGGAAGAAGTCCAAACGATTGCAATAGGTGTGACCTGTGGAAGTTTTTACAGATACATCCAATAAATTTATTAATTTACAAACGAGAAACAAATTATTTACTATAAATGTATATTTGCACAAAACTTCATTTTTTTCCCAATTAAAAAAAATAACAGCAATTTTTATTTTACAAATAATATAATACTTTATCTTATTTTATGCATAAGTGCAAATGATGTTGATCTTATGCATCAATTAGAATTTCTTGAAACTTGAACAGTACTATAGATTTGGTTATCTGAGACTATTATTAATAAATAGATATAACTCTTAGATTCTTTAAATCTATAAACCTTCTTCCAAGTGTAAAATGATGATTTATTTATATATTTGAGTGATATTTTGATTAATTTAGTTGAAATCATGAATAACTCTATTGAGGGGACTTGATTTATTTAATGATGTAATTTTTTAAATATTTATTTATTTTAATGATAAATAGAATTAAATAAATTTATACTTTGAACTCCCATGTTTGCGGCCAGGGTAAAAATGATGATGATGGCAGAGTGATAAGGGTTAGACAATAATTATTGCTAATAGTGTTTGTTGACATCAATCATCGAAAGTCATTTAAAATTGAAGTAAAAATTTTATCATTGAAAAATAAAAGACTATCTTTATATAAGTAGGTGGAAAATTTAAGCATAGAGTAGTCTATAAAAGACAAAGTAATAAGCTATTTTTCTTGAGTGAGGATTGTGTCAATGCTAGCACCCAAAGCATTAATTTCCATGATATAAGGAAGTGTAAAATTAAGAAAGGCCAATAATAGTGAGTTTGATAGAGAGATTTAAGGTAGTAAATGAGACATCTGAGTTAGCTATCGAAAAGAATTTGTCTTTTTAAAACAAAGCATTAAATTGATAAGGAGAAAATCTATTAATCTTAGAAACTTATGTAAATACTTGACTTACTATTAAGAGCCAAATATCATCGAAGATACTTATGAATCAACTGATTATGTAAAATTAAGCATCGATAAAAAATTATGAATATTAGTTGGTGAAGATTTCCAAACTAAGGTGCGATGGTTAACATTTGCTTATGGAAATCCTTCAAGGATGTGTTGGGTCTATGGTGAAAGATGGAAGATTATTCTCTAAAGTAGAATCCACTTAAGTAGAAAATCATGCTGATAAAAAAAAATTTTAATTTAAAACTCAATTACATGTGTTATGGCTAATGCCCAAGGAAGAGATCAAATAATAGGTTTAACTATAAACTTCTAAGTAAAATGTTAATATTTTTATATTTTTATTTTTCATCTAGAAACTTTTATAATTGACTTTGATATAAAGAGACATTAAAATTGATTGGCTGGGACTTATCATTCATTAATGGCCACAAACTCTATTTCCCTCTTATTTCTCTTTTTTTTTTCTTCAAATTTCTTAGGCCAAGAGTCTTATAATTTCTATAAATATAACTTGAAATGCATTATAATTTTAATTATTAAATAAATTATTTTGAGTGAAATATTGATCTTTGTTAGCTTGGTGCTTTTGATTTATGTTTGCCTCAAATTTACTTTTTCTAAATTAACTAAGCTAGTCTTAATAATTCTATCATTATAGCAATCCAAAATCCCTTAACATTCCACTAAAAAATTCTTGATCGTTTCTTTTGATATTAAGGTAAAGATCAATAATTTTTTTATATATCTTCATCTCATTGAAAGGCTACTCATAACCATCAATACTTCTTCAAATACAATGAAGATTAGTATTTATGTCTTTCAAATGTGATATAGTCTGTTTAGGGTTCTTTGCGATATTAAAATACAATAATGAAGGCATTGCAGAATCTACGTTCTACCAATCATTATTTTATTAAATCAAATTATAAAATATAATATTTTCAGTAGATTCTTCAAAATATAGCTAAAAGTAATTTTCAACTTTCTAAATATTATAAGATGAGGTATCAATTTTAAAAGCTATTCTACTTTTTTAATTTATTTAATTTTTTGCTATAATCTATACATTATATTTATTATTTATTCTTAGTTTATATAAAATATTATATCGAACAAAATTTTTCTCATAATCATTTAAAACTTTATTTTACTTAGATCAGATGATTCCATCAAAAGCAAAAGTCAAATTAACTCAAATTTGAGTAGCTCATAATCTTATAAAATCTTCTTTAAAATGAATATAAAACAAATTTAATGTAACAATAATTTTAATATTTTTATTCATTCATATATCGCATTAACTATTTTTTCTCATTTACATGTATGGAAAAGAACTAAAAGCCATGCTTGCCGTTGATGGCGAGGAGGACCGTATGATGGCTCTTTCATAATTCTTTGTTGCAAGTCATCTTTAAGTCCCACAACCTTAGATGATATAGAATGAGTGGGGAGAAAGGTTCATTGTGAGAATAAAAAAAAATTGAGGGATGGGATGGTATATGAAACCCCTAAATTCCTTATATAATTTTCTATCGATATATATATATATATATATATATAGATTAACCATATAAAGAATTTTATTGCTAAAAAAGGATTATAAGGTCCTAAAGAGGATAAACTTAGAAGCTACTCAAAAGCCACAATCATCTTAGTAAATCCACTAAAATACAAAGAAAAGAAAATACCAAAGAAAGCAAAGATACACATGAGTAAACAAAAAGCTAGCCCATGAATGTTGAGGGAAGAAGTTTATACCTCAGAAAGAAATAAACCAAGAGATGAACATCAAACATCTAGAAAGAAGGTTAGCAGTTAAGTGATATGAGATAAAGCGAAGGTAGAAACTAAAATTGAGAGAGAGAGAATAGAGTTGTGGAAACAAGCTCTGACAAGATCACACCAACTTGGGGTAGCCACAACCATGTGCATCCAAATCCAAAGAAAGGGATAAAACAGGCGTGCTACTACTAGCCAAAGAATTGGTGAAATCAACCATCCATAATAGCCTACAAACTGGGAAACAACCCATCCATTGGATGAGAGTGTGGCGAGAAAAGCAATATAAAAATAACAAAGCCGCACATACAAGGAGAGAGAAAATAGATACAAAAGATAAAGGGAGACAACATTCCTTTATCACAGAAAGCAAATAATGCCAATAGATATCTCAATGCCTACCCACAACAAGCGGGTCATTCCATAGAGATATAAATCAAACAGGTTCAGAAGGATAAATGAGAGCATCCAAGTTTAGGCATGCTTGCATGATTTCAACGAGCTATATACGGTTTGAACACAACATACGTAGTGAAAACATCCATACGATAAGAATATGGTAAAAACTAAAATAAACCCTCAATCCGCATAAATCTTTCACAATAGGAATCTTAAAAGGCGGATAACATAGCTGACCAAATAGCGACCAACCGCAGAAACAATCAACAAACTAGCCACCATAACTTCCCAATGGACAAGAGATCGAAAACCAAAAAGTGAGCCCAACAAAAATTAATATAGGGAATGTCAAAACATCAAGCAGACCACAAAAGAAAGAGGAGATATCTCCGATTAGGGTACAATAAGAAAAGGTGGGTGGATAATCCAAGCATTTAAGGAAGACCACTAAAAAACAACGATCATTTTAACCCATATATTAGGACAACTATCCAACGATGGAGTTACAAGATTCACCATTGGAATATAAAGGGCTGAAGGGAGATACATAAATAGAGCACAAAAATAAAAAATGAAACAGTAAGAGCAGCATAACCCAAATAGAGAAACAAACAATGGGACTAGTGTGACACCCAAATGCCGGTCAGGACAAGAGGGGACAAGAACAACAAACAGGCCTAAGATGGGAAAAGGTTAAAGGTTAATAAAATTAAATTTCTAACATAGGGTAAACTGTTTTATCTAAATTCACAAGCCCTCGTAAGAAGGAAGGAATATTATCATTGGAGAATAAATTCACAGAAGAGGACTTTGCACCCCAATTTGAAAATCAATAGAAATTACCTTCATGATAGGTATGAAATATGATAATCAAGGGTGGTAAGAAGCCCCTCGGTTAAGTAAATTGAAAACTTTAACATTGAGCTCCGACTTTAATAATTCCAAGAGGTGGAGAGCATCAATTTCAAACTAAATTTTTCACGAATGAAGACATTAATCCTATAGTGAAGACCATAAAGCTCGAAAAGCGGTCTTAAAGGAACAACAAAAGCGAGATCACCTTTCCTCTATAATCCCTTAAATTCCCCACAACCATAAAAGCCATTAGAAAGATCCATCGGTCGACCTTAGTGACATGATAATTAGGCTTTATCCAATATATAAATTTATGAGTATGCTCAAACTCGAAAGGAGAATAATCCCAAGGTTTAGGGCCAAATGTTTAAACACTTTGAAGCGGAGTAATGAGATCGACTTTAAAAGAGATGTAATTTTATATTTGGCTCTAATATCTGATAGTTCATAGGGATAGAAATGATGCTAAGCATGATGTCCCACCAGATATACCAATAGTAGTAGCTAACACACCTTTGACATGGCCTTGGGTATAAGAAAGAAAAGTTTGAAGAAGGCATGAGAGGGATCCATCAAAGAGGAGTGTGTTTAACATACTATCATACTAGCTCAAACCTTAGTAGTTGTAGGGCCATTCACGAAGACAAGATCCATAGTTTCATTGTGAAAAAACATTGGCATTTGGAGGAAGATGGAAACCTTTGTTAAGAGGAGGATGGCATCAACAGAATGTAGTGCTTTAGAATTCAAGTTAAAAGAAAGAGGAAGGGATAGAAATACTCCATTTTAGTGAAAACTAATGATTCTTGAGTTTTAAGTGCAGCATGCCAAACATCCTTGAAAGATGAGGTAGATCCCTAAGTTGTGACTAGGCCAATGTGTTTTTTTGGAAGGTAGATCCCCAAAAAATTTGTTAATAAGTCATTAATCTTTTTAATAGAGTGATAGGCACAATAGTGGAGAGTAGATAGAGAGACAAAGAGCAAAGAATACTTTTGATCGATAAGTATAACACCAAAGGAAAGCAAAGGAACTCCCAAGAAAAATTTCTATATATTTCCGAATAATATCATCAAATAGGGAGGATCTTTTCTTTCCTTGATATAAAGGAGTACCGTGTACTTAATATGATTTGATGAGTAAAATATAATGTTCTTAATAGGAATGATTCTAGTGATGAAATCGATGGACTAAAAATAAAACAACTTTGTCGGGTTAATCTTCAAGCCACTTTCTGCTAAACAAAGTAAGAAATTTACATAACATTTTAATATATAGAATTAGAATATAATGAAATCATCAGTAAAACTGAGGTGGGAAATGGGAAATCCATCCCTAGTTTTATATAGCATGTTAGACATTTTACAAAACATTTGCTCAAGGCTTCTAGAGATATTCCACAACAATAATGAAAATGAGAGTGGATCCCTTGCCTTATCCCAGAAGAAGCCATGGACTCTCCATTAATGAGTAAAAAAACCAAGATTTCTCAATATCATTCTTAATTAGTGCTGATTGGAGAATCCAAAAAAATATTATTTATTAAGAAAATGTTACCGTAAGCTTTGGAAATGTCCAGCTTAAAAATTAGGTTACCACAACAAACCTTAACATTTAAATCATGAACAACTTCTTGGGCTAATAGAACATTATTCAGATAGATCAACCTTTAACAAAACCAGTTTGGTTGGGGGAGATGATTTTAGGGAGCAGACTGCTAAGTCTTTTGGCCATGATCTTAGAGATGAGCTTATTAAAAAAAACAAAGGCTAATTGGCCTAAAGTGACTCTAAAGTTCAGGGTTTTCTATTTTAGGGATTAGGACAATGGAAGTGCTAGAAAAATATTTGGGGAGGATACTCCCTTTAAAAAAAAATCTAAAATAACTTTAATCAAATCTTCTTTGATAATATACCAAAAAAAAAAATAAAGTAGTAAAGCCATATCGGGACCAACCAGATCTATATTCATATTACAAGAGTGTAAGATATTTTGGGACTTAGAGGGTAATGAAGTAATCATAATGTTATCTTCATCGAAATGAGTTTAGGGATAACTTGCCATGATAGCTCATCATAGTTCACATTTTATTAAGGAGCTCGAAAGAAAGAAACACCGCACTGACAGATCCTTATTGTCGACATATCATCATTAGTTTTAATTTTTTTAATGTGGTTGAGAGCCTTCTTCTTTTTAACCATTGCATGGAAATATTTGCTCTTCTTTTTGTGGTGACGCTCTGATCTCCTTTTTTGTAGAGACGCTCTGCTCTCCTTTTTTGGACGCTCACTTTTTTGTAGAGACACGACTTACCTTCCGTAAGTAGCCAGCTCCATTGATCGACAACTAACCCTATCCCAAGTAAATATGACATAAACTATAAACTCTAAATCTAAATCTAATCCTAAACTCTATACCTAAATCTAATCCTTAATTCTATTCCTAAATCTAATCCTAATTTCTATACTCTTATACCCTATATATAGAGCTATATATTCTTCTGCGTGAGGAATGCTATTTGTAGAAACAGTGATAGCTTCCTTTAATTCAGTTAACGATGTGGGACTAATACGATGGCTTGCAGCAAACAATTTATAATTACCATAAAGAGCCATCGGACGGTCCTCCTTAGGCCATCAAGATTATTTGGACTGATTGAAATCATCATTATATGGCATTTATAGATCATCTAGAATGATTGAAATATTTAAGCATGAATTTTTAGATCTCATAGGTATAAATGAAAAAATTAGCTAAAATGAAATATATGAAAGAATAAAAATATTAAAATGGTTTGTTACATTATAATTTAAAATAATATTATCTTTTATATTCATTTTCAAGGAGATTTTATAAGATTATTAGCAATTCAATTTTGAGTTAATTTGACTTTAGCTCAAGATGAAATCAACTGATCAAAAATAAAATTAAATGATTATTTTGAACTTTTTTAAAATGATTAGAGAGAAAAAGTTAGGTTGGATATAGTTCTTTATATAAAGTAAATAAAAAAAAAATAGTACATTAATTATATTAAAATATTGAATAAATAAATAAGTTTGGAGAGCTTTATTTTGCAATAATATCTCATCTTACAGTAATTAGAAAATTAGAAAATTCATTTTTTTAATGTTGAGCATATAACATCAAATTTGTGTTCTCATTAAAATAAGGCGATTTACATTCATATCATCCATACAATTCTTATGATTTTATATATCTTACATCTAAATTTTACTTTTTATAACACATCAAAAATATCATCATGATTCACCTTTTAAAGTGAAATGCACATTTTCAAATATAAGAAAGTGTTGAATAAATAATATCAAAATTTGGTTCGATATATAAATGTATAATAATTGTGTAATGTGTATGTAAATCTTTTAAAAATTAAATTATCTAATTATTAGAGCATTGATGCAATTATAAAAATTTGTTTTCAATTTAATATTTTATATTGATTATGATTTAAATATAAATATTCTAAAAATACATAGTATGTAAATTAAATTAGATAATAGATTGATTTGATGGATGCGTTTTTATTTTATTTAGACCATAAACTTAAACTCTTTTATTATTTTGAGATTTTGAAAAAGAAAATTATGACACTTCTACAATTACAAGATAAAATCAACAAGAGATAATTAAACACCCTCATGGTTTAACGATATAATGGTTAAACTACTAGAATAGCCCAAATTGAGCTAATTACATCTTATTTAGAATATAGATTTGGCAAAAGAGTTTAAGATGGAACAAATGACTATAAATAATTTTGAGTAATTAATTTAAATTGTGTACTATGAGATAGAATAAATTATTAAATTTGGTGAAATTTATGTAGGTATCAAGAGATAGGGAACAAGATTAGGCCTTAAACTTACCTAATTTGGATGGGAGCTTTGCATGAAATTTTAGAATAAAAGTGCGATTTGAGATGGGTAATGACTAACTTTATAAAATGTTAAAGATGCAAAAAAAATAGATGTTAAAAAATTTAGAGCTAGATCAAGTGAGTAAAAAAAATATAAAATGGAATAAAAATAACTACCTACTCTCATCAAAGAAATGATAAACTTAAGCCGTCAAACACAAAACTAAAAAAATTACTTTTAATTAAAGTTATAAAGTATTTTAGTTTATATTTATAAGCATTATAAGACCATTATGTGAAAACTTTTGGAAAAAAAAAGGATAAAGAGAAAAAATATAAGGGAAAAGGGGTTAGAGCCATTAATAAATGATGAGTACCAACATAAATTTTACTGCTTTTTATGACAAATCATACAAACTTTGATTGAAAAATAAATATGTAAAAAATATTAATATATAAATTATATTCCAAATAGTTATGTGCTCTATATATTGGGCATTTGTTTGGTAAATGTAGTTGGACTTATTCTTCGATCTTTTCTTTATTCTTAGGACTTATAGTTGAGTTTTAAATATGATTTTTTTACCCATATAATGTGTTACATCAAATTTTTATTTAGAGAATGATCTTCCATCTTCCACAGACCAAAACACAACAATGAATAGGCAATATTAATAACTACACTTTAAATAGGCAATCATCACCAATCAATATTAATCTTCTAGTATTTAATTTTTCATCAACATTAATTAGTAGATTCATAATCATCTAGAATAACATTTATTTCTTGACATTTAGTCGAGTAATTACATAAATTTGTAAGACTAATAGATCATTATCAATCCTTTTGTTCAAAATTTCATAATAATAATTACCCATTTATTGATTTCTTGGAAATGATAAATTTCTTTAGATGGTTAACTTAGATACATTATTTATTACCTTGAAATCAACTCTATCAAACTCAACATTATTGGCCCTAGAGATAGCATGAAGTAATCCTCCCTAAAGAAAAACAACCCATAGCTTTCTTCAATTTATGCGTGCAATAGGTTTTAACTTATGTTTCTAAGCTTTTGCTATTACCATATTAATCTACATATGATTCCAATATCTTATTAGCACTAATTTCACCATTAAGATTGATTAACATAGCATATGGGAATTAAAAAATCAAACAATTTAAACTCCAAAGCATCAAAAATTTTAGTTAAATTACTTGGCTTTGATTAAATCATAAATTATACCTTAGGTTTCTCTAATAAGATTAGTAACTAGACATTAATGAAGAAGTTTTATTATTTTTTGTCCTTTATAAACTTCTATATTAAAATTCCTTTGCATCATAAAGCCTTTTATGCATGCTACTACCATAGTGATTAAAAAAAGTAAAAAATAATTATTCTCAATTTAATTGGCTATAATTTCTTCAATTGGCTGTTATTGTAAACTAAAATAGTGATTATTTTTGCTTATTTTCTTAAATTGATTATTTTGTTTATTAGTTTTATTTTAATTTTAAATAATAAAATTATTTCTCTGAAAAATTAAATAAATATATTTTAAAAAATGCTTGAAGGATTAATTATGATAATAGATTGTAAAATCAAACGAATCTTAAGTATGTTTTTTAATTAAAATTTTGGATATATAATCAATAAATAATTTTCAGAGATATAAATTCTGTTTTTTTTAAAGAAATTTGATGCTTCCCTCCTTGCTATATTTTGATTATATTGTTTACATAATTTTAAAAGTTTCTAGATGAAAAATAAAAATATAAAAGTATTAAAACATAAATTATATTCAAAATACTTTCTATTATGAGCTCTTTATTGACATTTTACTTTGAAGTTTATAGTTAAACCTATTATTTGATCTCTTCTTTGGGCATTAGCCTTAACACATGTAATTGAGTTTTAAATTAAATTTTTTTTTATCATCATGATGTTCTACTTATTAATATTAATAGTAATTAAATTATTCATCAACACCTAAAAAAGTTTGAATTTTCATTTATCTAAAATCTATTTATATTTGATATGTGTATAGATATATACATGATAGAGTTGAATGCAATCTATCAACATTTTGTTTGAATAAATCACTTGGTTAACAAAATAATTGAAAAAGAGTGTTATAAGAAAAAAAGTTTTAAAATATTTAAAAATAATTCAAATTTAATATTTTTATATTTTTTAAAGTAAATAAATTTTTTTTTAAAATTTAAATAATTTACTATTTTTTTAATTTTTTTTAAATAAACAAATTGTTACCATTCATTGGCTTAATTTTTATTGTAATTTTAGAAGATTATTTTTAGATGTGATATGGACTTTCTAGCTTTATTCTCTATATGATGAGAATATACTTACAACTTCTATTATTTTTAGGATATATTACATATTACATGTATATTTTATATCTAATATCTAAAATTTAATATTTACATACATAACACTCAAATTTTTAACATAACATCAAAAACATCACTATTATTATATTTTCAAAAGAAAATATACTTTTTTTTATAGGTAAAGTATTAAAAATATAAATATCAAAATTTAAATATTAAATATGTAAATAAATAAATTTGAGTGCTATGTATGTAACACTGGAACACTTGTGATTGATTTAACTTCTAAGGTTTAGCTCTTAATGATAGCACAATTCAATGAAGGATTTAACATTCATCATAAATTTATAATAAAAATAATGTAGCCCACTAAGTTGAGTAGTTAGTTTCGTGGAACGTTTCATATAGTTACAATCGATTGTGATTAGTTAAGCTTAAATTGGATATTCTTAGAAATATTTTAAGTGAACTACAACCCTTATCTTAAACTCGGCTGAAAATACCGACCTTTATTTCAAACAGTCCAAGGGCGATTTGATTATCAAATACCTAGAAAAAATTGATAGTTAAACTAAGTAAACTGATGTCTAGATTAATTTTTTAAGATTTGATTGATTCTAATATTAATTAAAATTTTAGCTAATTTTATTTGATTAAATAGATAGAAATTAATTAGAAATTAATATTTTAAATATTATGTTCTAAAATAATTATAATTTAAGTATATATTTAAGATCGTAGTATCCTAACTTAAAATATTATATACTAAATTAATAAAAGTATAATTATTACAATATTATTATATCATTTAAATAAAATAAAATTAAATATAATTTGTATCATGATAACATATAATTCTAATCTTAAAAAATTAACATTAACAATTACACAATTCACCAGTAAATTAATAAACACTAATTAACATTCATATTAACCTCAGATTACAAGTATTAAAAGAAGAATTTCTCTAAATAGCAGCAGACAAATGAAGATGTATAATTGGAGCAAATAAAATTCAGGGATATAAGAGAATAGATTTGTACACATCTTTGAGTTTTCAGTTAATATTTTTGCAAATTAAAAGTAAATGTAATTAATTAAATGGAGAATAAAAATTGAAGGTTCAGCTTTATTTGGTTTCAGTTTAAAGATCGAAGTTCCATTTCTTACATAAATTTGTGCATTAAAATTAAAATTAAATGTATTATTTTAATTCTTAATTAAATGGAGAATTTTATTTTTTTTATTTTAATTTGATAAAATAAAATTAAATAAAATTTAATTTTTAATTAAATGGAGACAAAAAATCGAATAATAAATTTTTTTTTTCAATTTAATGATGTATGCTTAATTTAATTCAAATTAAAGTTATATGTAATTTATAATAATCAACTTTATTTGAAGAGAAGTTTTTTCACATTCCCTGCTGCATTCAAACCTATATTTTTATCTTCTGTTATAATTTAGGAATCGAAGAGAAACATTCTATAATTAAATTTGTTATTATTTCTATAATTAAATTTTAAGCTTGACTGTTGTTATATATTTTCTATAACTATTGAAATCATCAAATTAATTTGAATATAAAATGAAAGGCTAATATATATATATATATATATATATATATATATATATATATATATATATATATAATATATATACTTTCTCAGATCCGTTCCTCAATCCATTTTAACTGATAAAATAACGTCCGGCTTCCTAAATTAAGTCAAAAAATATCTCTCACTTAGCATATGATTATATTCTAAGATTTTTCTAGATGAGATGGCGAAAATAATTCATCAGCATTATTATTTATTTCTTAAATTTAATTAGTTTCCATGAGAGATCACCGCCATCAGCATGATTATTTATTCTTCAATGCATTTTTCGCCGCTGACATGACCTTTCCTCCGCATCATCTGGAATCGTACCGTCGCAGCCGCCAGTACATGCTTCGGTAACCTATTCAGTCTGTTTGTTAATTAAATATCTTAATCGATCTGTTTAGTTTTATAAATTTTACCATTATACATAAATCTACGTCATCTCTTGTTGCTACAGATTTCATTAATAATGGAGGGCCCCGATGATTGTGTACTTTCAAGAGACAACATATATGAAATCCTCATAAGAGTTGCCGTCTCGAGTCTACCGTCATGTCTCCGCGTCTGTCGGAGTTGGCGTCTGCTTCGACGCAGCACATTCTCTTCACTCCACAACCACCTCAGGCTTCATCTTGCAAACTTTCCACGGCGGATATCAACACAATTTCCTCTCCATGCATAGCACCTCTGAAAATACTCTTCCCTCTTCACCTCCATCTCATCTCTCCTCCCCTACAAACCACAAACTCTTTGTATCAAAGCAACTCCAACCCATGGCCTCCTCCTTTCGTGACCTGTGCAGACTCAATAATGGACAATCCCGCTACTATGTTGCATTGGGTCTACCCCTCATCACCTCGTCATCCAATTCTTCACCCATTATGCTAGTCAGAGCATCCACATAGTAACAAAAAATCTATGACTTCAAGATTTGTGAGATGATACCGAGCAGGAGTTCTGCGAAGGTGGAGCACCTCATTTGTGAGGTCTTTGACTCCGTCTCCCGAAAGTGGAGGCGTTCTAATGATCTCCCACATGCTTTTAGTGAGTGGCTTATTAAACAAACTTATTGGATGGTGTCCACATGCTAGATCAACTTGGAGCGATTTTCTTCTTTAGCATTTAATGTGGAGGAAGCGAGTGGCAGGATCATTCAGGGACCGGACGCGGCGCTTTTCACCCGCAGCAGACCTTGGGAGTGGAGGATGGTGCCATGTGAGGAGAGGTTGTGTTTGGTACATGTCCAAATGATGATATCAATGTTTGGATGATGATGATGATGGCGACAAAGAAAATATTCAAAGATGGGAGTGGAAGGGTCATTATATATTAGAAGTCACAATTTTGTCTTTGAGAATAACATTGAGGATCAAGTTGTGCTTTTGGAAACTATCTACAGGGAATTATGGTACAGGCCTTTTTATTTGATCTTCTTCTTCTTATTTTATTTCTTTTCACAAGATTGGTCTTTAACGTTGATGTTTTGTTTAGGTATGAGAGCGATTTGGTTGAAAATGAATCGGATCCATCGTTTTCGATGCACTTGGATCGATGTTTTCAGCAGAATTTACAAGTTTGAAGTCGGAATTTTTTTTTTAATTTTCAATAAGGACATCTCATGCTTCGCTTTTCAAGAAGATTAACTCATAATACTTTGCTGAGGATATTTTCTTTCTCGTTCTATCTATCCCTTTTGTTCAATAACTATGCTTGAGACGGAATAAAATTTTATTTAAGGGTTATTTTATTTTATTGAAGTAGCATTCTGTAACTGTTTCTGAAATAGATATTCTTCATGTATTCCTTTATTTATATGAAGTTGAATTGATTTTATTAGATTTATTTTAGTTATGATGTTTTTGTTTGATAAGTAAAATTTCTTCTATAGAATATTCATGATCAAATCGAATTATAATTATGACAAATAAAATAAAAATAAAAAACACAAAATAAAAAATATTTTTGATAGGTTCAATACATTAATATCCACTTCTTAGCACAATTTTAAGATATTTGAGTCATTACTTAAAAGTTATCAACTTTTAATCACCTCAATAGGTTAATAATCTTTCGAGCTTGAAATCTTGATTAATATTTTTCCAAAACTATTGATCTGCATGTACGAAGATAGATATAGCTAACGGATCTGGGGTTCAATTGTGAATTGATGTGATTAGCTGAATAAATTAATCAAAACCAAAAAAAGTTAATTAAAGAATAATTATTTTTTAATTAACCAATTTAACTTTCAATTAGACTAGTGATGATTTATCAAACGATTAATCAGATTAAATATTTATTAATTAATTTTTTTATTTTAAAGTGAATTTGAGATGAATTGCTATAATTTGTGAACGCAAGCATTTATCTGTGATTATTTAAATATTGAGATCCGGTATGGTAAAACTAATTGATTTACTATTTAGTAAAAATAATTAATAATTATTTATTGATAAGATTAATTTGAAACTAGTTAGGATCGAATTATGATAACTCAATTATGCTAGTTAAAATTTAATTAT